>JAJLYE010000040.1:54569-73785 GCA_030571715.1 Grigorovia jiainica (nom. inval.) | reverse complement strand
TTATTGCATTGTAAGATATTACAATAGTATAACAACAAGATATCTAATGTAACATTTAATTTATATAACAAGCACAAACTCTTTTTTGTCATTGAGAAATTTATTTAATATAAGAAGAGAAAAATTATATATAAGAAAGAGTATTATTACAATGTATTGTTATCACTTTATTAACTATTTTGTTTTAAATGTAAGTGCCATTTTATTAGATCGAATAAATTCATTCAAAATGAGAATTTTACAATTGATGTCACTTTTAGATGAGGGAAGTTTGGTCAATTTTGTTGATGATAAATCATTAAAATAGGTCAAATCTCTGGATATTGAATTGATCGATACAATATTTAATGTACCATATTTCTATGCATTATTACCCAAATTTGATTCAAAATATAATCTTATTGAATGTAATCTATTGCATTAACTGGGTTAGAAACAAGGCATTATTACATTGGGAAAAGTCTATTTGACTATTTTTGATAAACAAAAGAGAGCAGCACCATTCCCAAAGGCTTGATGTTGACAACTGCACATATAGTTTGCCATTTATATAAGAATATTGTCATGATCTCTACGGAGATTTCTCTGCAGATCTTTTATTTACTTTTTCCGCATTTGTAAAATAATTTTGTTTTGATTTGTTCATGTTTACAAGTGCAATTGTACATTGAATTAGTGTAGTTTAGTGTGGTATACCAAGAGTTTAACACATTTTGGCAATGACTGATATTGATATTTTGTACAATTTGATTAACAAGGTTGTCTGTGAACCGCCAATTGATAAGATTTTATTTAAAAGTTCAAATAATTTATTCCAGGTGAGTGAATCTTATAATAATGAAATTTTGAATAAAATATCGTTACAAGGTACTAATGTAATACTCTCTAACCCAGTTGATTTATCTTTGGTACAAATTGATGATTCTTGGCAAGAAAATTTACAAATAGTTGTTCGTGGCTTAACAAACCAAATCAATTGGAATAAAATTAAGATTCAAGGTATCCCATTATTCGAATACGGTATAGATATTTCCAAGGAGAAATTCCAAGATTGTTTAAACAAATTATCTATCGAATTCAATGTTCAAATATTGATCACCACTGAGAACGTTTATCAAATAATGGAAATTGCCAATCAAAAGGGTCCATTTTTATTCTTAATTGGTAATGAATTTAATGTCTTACAATGTTATAACGATTTATTACCCATTTTACATCTTTTCCAAGATTTAACAAATTTGCAATTATTAACCATAGATTTAAATTCATTTGCATCAATTATTAATATCGCTAATGCCAATAATTTAAACATATTAAGTGATATCTTTGATGTAAAATTTATGTCCACTCCATCTTTATTATTACCATTTTTCCATAATGATGTTGAATTTTCCTTTGATCCAATTCAAAAAACTGTTAATTTACAACCTAATATTAGTATAGTAAGTAAATCTATTGCATTAAATAAATTTATTGAAAAAAAAATTTACAATTTAATAAATAATACCAATACTAAAAAATATTACACTAAATTAATTAATTTACCCATGAGTAAAAAAATATTTATGGAAAAATTTAACAAGAAACAATTAATTAAATTTATGTCATTAAATCAAATTTTCATTAAGATTAATGATAATTTTATTGAATTTGAGAAAAATTGTAATATTAATTTAAATAATATTTGTAAAATTTTTACAACAAATTTTATTCAAGAAATTGTAGAATTTACTATTTTCATTGATATTAATGGTTCAGATGATCAATTGAGTATTTTGAATAAATTAAATAATATTTTACAAGATGAATCATTTTTAATTATTAATTCAAATGATTTTAATGATCAAATAACAATTATCTTAAATTTTAATACTTTATTGAACAAGATAAATGAAATAATAAATGATTTGACATCAATTAAACAATTTAAAATTATTTTCCAAATACATAATGAATTTGATAATTTTATCTCTGGTAAGAAAAATGGTAAATTAATGAAAATTATGGATAATTCACCAAATTGTTTAATTAAATTAACTGATAATTATAATAATAATAATAATAATAATAATAATAATGATACCACATATCAAAACGTTTTAATGTCCTTAGAAATTATTAGTGATTCAATTAATGAATTCCCCATTTGTCTTAAAGATGTTATTAATGAATTACCCACTGAATATTCATTTTTCATACCAGAAATTTATCATAGACCAATTATTGGTTCTGGTGGATCCATTATTCAAACAATTATGAGGAAATATAACGTTTTCATTCAATTTAATAATAGTTATAATTTACCACAAGATAATTTTAATTTAATAAGATACGATAATGTTATTATTAGATGTCCAAATAAAAATAAACATAATATTGATATTGTTAAATTAGAATTATTAAAATTAGTGGATAATTTTAAATTATTACAACATTGTCAATTATTACCATTAACATTAAATACAATTAATTTTATTAATTTAAATAATAAATTTAAATCAATCATTTCATTAGAATCAGAAAATAATGTTTTCATTGATTGGACAGAATTAACATCACAAATGGATAACGATACGGAAATAATTAATTTGAAGATTTATGGTAACGATAAGAATGTTTGTAATAATGTGGCTAAACAATTTATGAATAATATTGTACCGCATGAATTTGAATTACAATTAACTGAAAATTTTGCTGATTATTTAAAGAATAATCACAGTTTTTTACAAGATGAATTGATTATACCATTTAAATTACTATGGAATTCATTAATTAGAATTTGTCCTAAGACTAACATGATTTATATGACATTTGATAATGATATATTATTAATTAAACAATTAGAATTTCTAACAAATTATTTAGCTAAAAATGAAATTAAAGTCGTGAAGACTAATAAATTTAATTAATTTTTCTATTTATTATTTATTAAATAGCTTTATCAACATATATAATATTATATATTAATACCATAATACATTGCATATTTATAATCTTAATTGATTTTGTTCATTGAAATAAATTAATACTTTATCAAAATTAGCATAATCTTGATCTTGTTCGTTGGGATCTTGTAAATGAACGAATTTTTCCCTGTACCAAACAAAACTGTTATATTTTTGTCTCTTAGTCAATGGTTTAAATGATGATTGTCTTATATCATAATGAATATGCAATAAATTGCTAATAATATTGTTAACCAATAATTTATTTCTTTCTAAAGGTTTATTTTCAATAAATGATACACTTTGGATAAAGAAATTTAATGTATTGGACATTTCTAATCTCCAATCTACAGGTGTTGTTGGATTATTACAACTATTCAAGACCAAATTTCTCTTTAATGAATAATCTTCAATTTTGAATTTATAACGAATATAATCCATATAATTTGCCCGTAAGAATTTCTTCTTAGAAATAAACTTCTTCAATTTGACAAATCTTTTATAACAACAACGTATAAATAATGAATCATGGTATTCATGAGCGTTTGTTGGGAGTAAAAAGGGTTTGCAATTATTCAATACAGTAAATTTCTCATAAATACTGACTTTATTACTACGAAAAATTAAACTCATTAAAACAAACAAGAAGCAGCGTAATCCTCAAAGTTTCAAAATATCATTCAATGTCAATATTATTAGAATTTACTCTCGAAATTGATTCAATTTGTAACTTTTATTTACTATTATTATTATTTAATATAAATCTCAAATTTTTTTTAATTATTGAAAAATCGATGAACAATTAAATCTGGAATAAGCGATGAGTATGTATAAAGATGCGTTATTATAGTGAATAGTATACCGTTTAAAGGACTATTTGATGTATTTTTAAATAAATAATTATGTTACTAACAAAACATATATGTTATTATATTAGTTTTACCAAAATATGATACAAATACAGCGGATTCTGACGAAAACGATTCTGATGAATCTGTTGATCTTACATCCACTTATGTCTCTAGGGACACTACTCAAAACTTGAGTGATGAATATGACAGTGATGACGCTGCCCAAGATGGTAATAATGGCTTCGATAGCAAAATATCATCCACTATATTTATACCAGTGAACAATAGAAATGTCTTTCTTTCAAAATTTCAAGATGAAGTGTTAGTGGGTCTTACAAATAAACAACAAGTGTATATATCGGGTATTTTCGATTTAGAAATCTTGAAAGGTGGTATCGTTTACAACAACGTTTATCACAGTGCGGAAAGGAAGACATCATTAACATTTATCCATCCTTTATCTAATTCTGTACCAAATATTCAAAGTTCGCATTTTGATGGTTGGCAAGAAACTTTAAACACTCAAATGGTGTTAGATAAATTTATTACTTGTGATAAATTAGCATTAGATAATTTTACTTGTATTATTAAATTGACTAACTCTAAGAGAATCAAAGGATTAGAGAACATTTCCCAATTGTACACTGATTCAAAATTTATTTGGAAACCTAAGGAATACAGATTATTCGATAATACAATACAGTCTAATTTAAATTTTGCCATTTTATATAAACCGGAAAATAATTTCATTCCCTTAGAGATCTCAAAAGATTGGTTACAAATAATGGATAAATTAACTTTATTTCATAAGAATTCCGAATATGATATGAGAATCTTGATTATTGGGGGTAAAAATTCTGGTAAATCTACATTATTAAGATTGTTGTTAGAAAAATTTATGGTAGATAATGAATCATTACAATATTTAGATTTAGATCCAGGTCAACCAGAATATTCTGATCCAGAATGTATTTCATTATCACAATTTGATCAACTAAATTGTTTTGGTTCCAATTGGGCAAAATTAAATGTTCAAATTTTGAAACAATTTTATTTAGGTGTTAATTCACCACAGGATGAACCAACACATTACCTTAAATTAATTGATAAATTGATTGATTCGTTTGACGAACAAATTTTTCCCGGTTCATCATTTGTGAATTTACCTGGTTGGATTAAAGGGTTCGGTATTAATATTTTAAATCATGTCATTCAAAGATATAAGCCTACACATATTATCATGTTATCACCACCTAATAAAAAAATATCATTGTTTAATGACTTGAATATACCGAGTACATTTTCTTCACAATTAAGAGAATCATACGAACCTGAATTGATTAAATTAAATTCTTATCAAATGCATAACAATTTTCCAAATCATTCATTTGATAATAATAGTAATATTAATAATGGTAGTTTCAATAGTATTGATTATAATCAATTAAAATTTCAACCAGCACAATTAAGAATAATGAAAAATTTATTATTTATGCATACTATAAAGAAAAAATCAACATTTGTTGAGTTTAACTTTAATCCCTTAATATTTAATAAACCATTACAAATAACCTTTGGTGGGACTGTAGGTATTCAGGGTATACAGTTTTTTGAAGAATTTTTTAATATACATCCTAATGATTTAAAGACTGCATTAGAAGGTACCGTAGTAGGGTTACATGTTATTGATCAATCAAATTTTGATAATATACAATTTAATGGTAATTATCCGATTATGAAGGACAATAACTCTGACGAAATGGAATATATCACTACTCTTTTAATACATTCCATAGATGAGGAAAACCGAATTATGAATGTGTATGTTCCACAATGTAAAATAAACGAAATTCAACAAAATTTTAATGAAGATACACAATGGATAATAACTAGAGGTAAAACCGAGACACCATTATGTGAATTACACCCACCAAGATCCTTCAATGTTAAATTTTTAGATACACCATACATTACTCGAGAGAGACGTAAGAAGTATGAATACGTTTGGAAGGTAAGAAAAAATGTACAAAGAAGAGGTCAATCTATGAAATAAAATTTAAAAAAAAAATATTAATTACTTATATAATTTAGAACTATGATACAATATATAACAATGTAACTATAATAATTACTGATATATGGAAATATATTAATTTGGAATTGAATCAGTTTCTTTTAATTCAACATCATCATTCCAACCCATTTTTTTATTTAATTTATCATATTTTAATCTATCCTTATCACTTACAGATGGTTTAATTTTATTTAAAGCCTTCTTGAAATCGTTCATATCAACAAGTATTTGACTATGATCCACACCCATACTTAAATCTTCGAATTCTTTATCTAAATCATTTTCGCCAACAGATTGTATTTCGTCATTTTTAAAGAATGATCTCTTTAATGCAGATACGGCACTTTCTCTTACCACGGCAGCTAAATCGGCACCAGAAAAGTTTCTACAACGTTCATCATCAATAATTTCTTCAACATTAATATCATTAGCTAATGGTGTACCATTTGATTTTAATAATGTCTTTAAAATATCTAATTTTTCATCTCTATTTGGTAATTCAATGAATAAAGTTTTATCTAATCTACCAGGTCTTAACATTGCTGGATCAATCATATCAGGTCTGTTTGTGGCCCCAATAACAAAAATACCACGTCTATCATTTAACCCATCTAATTCAGTTAATAAAGTATTAACAACTCTTGATGATGATTCTGATAAAGAAGTATCTCTTCTTGGTACTAAAGCATCTAATTCATCGAAAAATATAACACATGGAACAGAAGCTCTTGCTCTAGTAAATACTTGTCTAATGGCCCTTTCTGATTCACCTACATATTTATTCAATAATTCTGGACCTTTAATAGAAATAAAATTTGCACGAGATTCATTGGCAACAGCTTTAGCTAAAAGTGTCTTACCACAACCTGGTGGACCCCAAAGTAAGACACCAGCAGGTGCCAATATACCAACTTTTTCATATAATTCAGGTCTCTTAATTGGTTGTACCACAGCCATATTTAATTCAATTCTAATTTTACCCAATGCCCCAACATTAGCCCAAGTAACGTCTGGTACTGTAGCAAAACCTTCTCTCTTTGCTGTTGGTTGAATTGTAGGTAAAGCCTTTAAGAAATCTTCATATTTAATTGATAATTGATTCAATTGTTCTTGAGTTAATGGATTTGGATAATTATTAATAAATTGTTGAATTAATGATAATGGTAAGGGATCAATTAAATTAGCGGTATTTTTCAAATCTTGTGAATCTACCTCCATTGCATCATCATTACCATTATTTCCAATGTCATTATTATTTGTTTCCACGTTATTATCAAAGGTATATGATTTAAATATTCTTTTAATAGCACAAGTACCGGCAGCGGTAGTTAAAGCCTTCAAATCAGCACCTACAAACCCAGGTGTTAATTTAGCTAATTTTAAGAAATCAATTTC
Source organism: Grigorovia jiainica (nom. inval.) (assembly GCA_030571715.1). NCBI lineage: Eukaryota > Fungi > Ascomycota > Saccharomycetes > Saccharomycetales > Saccharomycetaceae > Grigorovia > Grigorovia jiainica (nom. inval.). Next base: position 66,520 of record JAJLYE010000040.1, on the reverse strand, counting down.
ACCATCAATCTTTAATGAATCAGCTAATTTTTTTAAAATATGTAATCTTGAAATTTCATTTGGTACATTTAAACAAATTTCTCTATCGAATCTACCGGCTCTTCTTAATGCTGGATCTAATGAATCAGGTCTATTAGTGGCCCCAATGACAATAACTGGTTTACCATTAGTATTTTCCATAGTTAATTGATCCATTGAAGTTAATAATTGTGCTACTATTCTCTTTTCCATTTCACGTTGAGCACCACCATCTCTCTTTGGTGTAATTGCATCAATTTCATCAAAAAATAATAAACATGGTGCAATTGATTGTGCCTCTAAGAATAAATCTCTAATTTTTTTTTCACTTTCACCAGACATACCAGATACCACTGATGGTGCAGATACTGATATAAATGGTACTTTTAATTCACCAGCTAAAGCATTAGCCAAGGAAGTTTTACCACAACCAGGTGGACCATGTAAAAGAACACCACGAGGTGGTTCTACACCCGTGGAGAGGAAAATTTCTGGATGTAAAATGGGTAACCCGATTAATTCCATTAATTGTGCTACGACATCATTCATACCACCAAGAGATTGTAAATTTGTTGAAGGTGGTGTTCTATCAGCTGTCTTTTGTCTCTTTGATTTGGTATTTGATTTAGAATTTGACGATGATGATTCAGGTCTTTTCTTTTTATTTGTTGTTGTATCAGTTGGTACTGGAGTCCCTGAACGTGGTGTTGGAGTAGCAGAAACGCCCCAAGACTCTGTAATTGATTTATTCATATCGTTAGTGTCGATATCTGGTACAAGATCAGTATTTTGTTCCATATCGTCTTCATCAATATCATCGTTATTATTGTCATTATAATCATCATTTTGAGCGAATTCAATATCTTCTTGTTTAATTAAATCTTTCCAATTTTTCTCAATAGTTCTTTGTAACATATTTCTCTTAATTCTTAACATGGAAAGGTCTTTGGTCAATACAAAATTCAAGATATCATCAAAAATTAAATCCTTAGCATAAAAAATTTTTTCATCTTCATGATCCTCTAGTGATTGATTTAATTGTATTGTTCTCTCTTCTAACATTTTTTCCAACAAGTTCAATATCTTGTTGTCCATAGTGTTTGTAAGCACTTTTTTGTTACCTCTAGCCATCTTGAAGTACCCTTTTCACACACTTTTCTGTAGTAAATTTCAACTATTTTCTTTATAAAATTTAATTATTTTTATTGAAAAAAACCAAAAAAAAAATTTTTTGAGAGGCGATGAGCCGCGGATATAACGTTATGACCGCGGATATTGTTATTTACCCACATTTCATTACGGTTTTAACAATATAAACAATCCTAACCCAACCACAAGCGGTAAATATGTTGTTATTCGTTGTTAAATGAAATATTAATTAAACTATTACCAGAATAAAGCCAGGGGCCACCCGGACACATTGAATTTTTACCCTTTTAGGAAAGTCATCGATTTTTTTGTCATTAAAATTTTTTTTTTCCAATTCAAATGGAAAAAAAAATTGAATAAATTCAAAAAATAATAGACGTGAAACTGTAAGAGACATTGGATTGTGAGGTATGAGTAAAGTCAATAGGGATTTGTTCTATAAGATTGCCTCTGATTTACCCGAGGAGAGATTGAGTAATGTTGTAGAGATTATAAATGAACTAACTGAGCTGGAATTACCCGGTGATAATGCCGAATGGTCTTATGTGTTGAATAGATTGATTAATGGGTTACAATCTAGTAGAAATAGTGCCAGATTAGGGTTTTCTCTTTGTTTGATTGAAGTCATTAATTTGGCTTTAGATAAGAAACCTGAGTGTTTATCAGATATTGATATGTTTTTACAATTAATTGATAATTTAGGTAATGATTCCAAAAAGGATAAATTGTTAAAGGGGAAAGATGAAAGATCTATCCTATTTGGTAAATTGTTTGGGTTACAGATATTGTTGAATGATCCAATTTTCCAAAAATGTTTCCTTACCGAAGATAATAAGATTAATTTAAATTTTATTGGGAAATTCATAGATAAATTAATTGAATTATCAATGGTGAAAAATTGGTTACAAGAACCAACTTTCCATACTTTATATCAATTGATTGATAAAATTTTAAATATAAATCAAGTTATGGATAATAAATTTCTTACTTTATTATTAAATAAATTAAATGAAAAAAAATTATTTATGAATTGTAATGGTCTTGCCATTATTTTACTTTTAATTAATAACGATATCCCAATTGGTAGAATTGGTAAAAAATTAAATTTAGATAATTTTAATTGGAAAAAATTTAATCCATTATGTGTTGGTAATTTACCAAATTTAATTAAAGTATTGAAAAATATGGATATTGATAATGATAATAATACCACCAATGTTAATTGGTCACCAAGATTACATTTTGTTTGGGATATATTACCCAAGGTCTTATTAAATTTAAATGATAACAATGAACAAATTTCACAACCATCTAAAAAGAAACAAAAGACAAGTAAAATTAATAATAATAAACTGTCTTCAACTGATAAGGAAATAATTAATTTTAATGATTTTTGGTGTACAATTATTGATGAAACTTTCTTTAATGAAAAATCTTCTAGTGAAAGAAAATATTTAGGTTTTAACATTTTAATTAAATTCTTAGATTTAGTAAATAATAATCAAATTAATTTTATTTTCTCTAAAAATTTAATGAGATGTATTATTAACCAATCAATGGATCCTAAACGTCATTTACATAAGATTTGTCAAAAGGCTTTAAATAAATTAATCGATACTTGTCAAAATAATCCCCTAATTACCATCGATGTTTTAAATTCATTATTATTTGGTGATAATGGATCCATTAATTTTGATAAATTAACAAAGACCAAAACTATTAATAAATTATTATCTATTGAAAATTTACCATTAGATAAATTGTTTAATTTATTTATAAATAAAATTATGATTGATCCATTAGATAAAATTATGATTCGTTTCATTTTAGATTCTTGTTTACATACTATTCGTAATCAAAAATCATGGTTAATTAAAAATAATAATAATAATTTAATTGTCTTTAAAGAAAATTTATTATTACCATTAGTGAAAATTATTTTCTTCCAAAAATTAACTAAAGATGATAATGATAATGATGATACTATATTAAATATTTATCATGAAAAATTATACTCTATATTATCAGAATTATCAATTTTAACTACAAATACTATTCATACTTGGCAATTTTATATTGTTGAAAACATTTTCCAATTAATTAATTCTAATGAAAATTTAAATATTAAATTAGATAATGAATTATTAATTCAAAGAGATTTAGCTAAGGATATTTTATTTAAAATTTCCAATAAGGATGATATGGCATCTCGTGGATTAGAATCATTATTTTCCATTACACTTTTACAATTATTTATGGGTGATACTGATTCAATGTCAACATTAGATGAATTATGTAATTTTTATAATGATAAATCTGATTCAAATAATGAATTATCATTTTTAGGAATTACTGAAATTTTATTAGGTTTCTTAGCACAAAAGAAAACTGTCTTAACAAAGACAACTTTAATGGTTTGGGAACAATTTATTAAAGGTATCGGTATAGAGGAATTAAACCTTTTATTAGATGTTTTAACCACTAGAGAAAATAAACAAGGTTTTGCTCAATTATTTGAAGGTGCTGATGAATTTGAAATCGTTGATGATGAAGATAAAGAAGATGAAGATGATTTTGAAGATGAAGATATGATGAATAGTGATTTAGATTCTAGTAGTGATGATAACAGTGCTACTGATAGTGATAGTGATGACGATGCCAGTGATGATGATGATGCTAATACTAAAAATATTGACAAAGAAGCAACAAGTGCTCTGGTTAAGGCATTAAATCTACCGGAAAACATTATTGATGAAAATGGTGACGTTAAACTAGATGAGTTAGTTGATGATGATGACGATAATGATGACGACGATGACGAATCAATGGATGACGAACAAATGATGGCATTAGATGATCAATTATCACAAATTTTTAAACATAGAAAGGATGCATTATCTGATGTTAATACTGGTCATAAGAGAAAATTAGAAGTTAGAGACTCAAGAGAAAATGTTATTGCATTTAAACATAAAATTTTAGAGATGTTAACAGTTTATATTAAATATTTAGAAAAAATTGACTCTAAGGACATAGAAGAATTTGACAAATTAAATAATATTATAATATTTATGGAACCATTAACAAAATGTGTACAATCTACTTTAGATAGACCATTGGTGGAAAAAATTGCTAAATTATTAAAGACAAAAATTATTAAGATAAAAATAAACAAATTAAATGATGAAAAATTAGTTTGGGAAATATTAAATAAGATACATGATACATATCTTTTAACTAATAAGACAGGTCAACATAATAATGTTTACTTCTCTATTTGTTCTAACATTTCCATTTACTTAAGTAAAGTATTAGTTGAAAATAGTAAGGATGACCAAGAAACTTACGCTAAGTTAATTGATATTTATGCAAACACGATTAAAAAATGGCTAACACAAGGTAAAGTAGGTGTTAATCCATTTATTGATTTTATCAATTGGTTATCATCAAAGAGAAATGTATAACTACTATTATATAATTACTTAAGTCCAAAAAAGAAAAAAAAGTTTCTTATTGCATATACATCTTTATGTTGAGTTATATATATTTGTAAGATAGAATAGAAAAAACAATGTACATTTATTTATTCGTAATGATTAACAATTTCATTAATTAGTGATTTATTAACCTTTGGTTGACCAAAAATTTGTGGTAAATTATGTGAACACTTCCAAACTTGTGTAATATTTGATTCATCACAAGAAGCAAAAAGCCATGGTATATTAGTATTAATAGCGAAATCATTAATTGGTGTCTTATGACCTGCATGAATCATCATCACTTCAGGAGATGCATCTTCTGCATCATCACCAGTTTGTTCCTTTCCGATTTCATTAATATCCCATAAAATTACTCTTTTATCCATACTACTAGATACGATAATACCATCTTTATAATCTAAAAATTCTAGGTTTGTAATAGCATCTTTATGACTCTCCATGGTATATAATGGCTCAACAGTATTTCTCATATCATATAAATAAACTTGGGAATCAGTACCACCAGCGGCAAATAAATTTTCAGAATGTTTGGAGAATGCAATAGTATTAAATGATTCTTTAGTCTTTATTGTCACTTTTGGTTTATTCTTTTCCCTGATATCGATTATATGTAAATGACAATCCTCTGATACTGTACCAAACAAATCTGCATTAAACTCATGCCATTTAATATCATTAACAATATCATTATGTAAATTTTCCCAAGTTAGGATTGGTTTCATATCATTTGTATCAGTCTCTTTGCCTGTAATAATGGTATTAATATCCCAAAGTGCTATTGTATGATCATCAGAGGCACTTAACAAATGTCCCTTACGGTTTTTATTAAATGAAAGACCATAACCATTATCTTGATGATAATTTAATTTAGCAATAGCTTCGTGTGATTCGGTATTATTACGATCAAAAATTGAAATCGAACCCCTACCGTTAATAGTTGCAATAATATTTGGATCTTGTGGCATGAATCTTGCTCTTGTCACTTCGTGGTCATGCTTAAACTTCTGTATTATCTTAATATTAGATTTAATTTGTGATTCATTATCATCGTTATTAGTAAGATCCAAATTTGTTTCTACAATTTCCTTTGGTAATTCAATGGAGGCAATTTTTAAGAAGTCCTGCTCTTCATCATCAGTATGTGTACCAATAATTAATTCTTGTTTAGTAGACAATTTATCAGGTAGGGGTAACCATTCAATGGTTAAACTGGGCCAAATCAATTTAGTTTCACTGATGAAATCGTACATTAATGGTACATGAGATCTCCAAATATCGTATTCACTCTCGTTCTCTTGGCCTTCTTTGGCATCCATTGAATTAGCAGCATTGGTCAAAGCAGAAATGTCAATCACGGCATTCTGTGCCGCTATAATCATAGATTCATTCATTATTCAAATTATAATTGTTTGATGTGTTCGAAAACGTTTAAATTTTCACTAAATCTTTTTTTCCTCTTTCGGTTCAAAAAATATTTTAGTTTATTTTTTGCAGTTCGAAGCTTTTGAGAAGTAAATAAATAAATGAATACTTAATTTCATAAAATAAAATGCAGACACCATCACCAAAAAGATCACGTAATGTGTCCCCAATACGGAGAGAAGCTTCAATCAACGATTTATACAGTAGTGTTAATATAAGAAGGTCCGTAGAAAGATTAAGTCCATTAAAGAAGACATTGACTTATTCCCCAACTTTGCAATCTATGAGATCAAGAAATAATCGTTCACCATCACCCTTGAGAGATAATAGATATAGACAGAATTCAATAAAAAGTTTAACATCGAATGGGACTATTGAAAATAAAAATCATGGTTTCAATGACAGGAAATCAATAGATAACGATCAATTTATTTTTTTTGAAGAGTCTAGTAATGATAGAATAGATGTATTAAACCAATATCGATCACTTGATATAAAGGCAGATAATAACAGGAGCAACAATAAAGAGAATGGTGAAAAACATGTGTTAAAAGATATAAAGACAAAATGTAAGAATCAAAGAATACCATTTAGTATTATTATCGATTTAGATTCAATGAGTCCTACGAAAAAATAAATTAGAAGGAAACGGGACAGTGGCTTTTTGATACAAAGAATCCCGTCTCAATCTCATCTTATAATAATACTGAACGACACTATCCTCGTTTCAAGACATACAACTGTCATTTTCCTGTCTTATATAGAAAGTTGATTTAATTAAACATTTCGAACTTATAGAAAAAAATCTTATTATAAAAATATATTATATTATATATTATATATCTAATGTACAATGTAATAAAAATAAACGTAAATTAATCAAAGATAAAAATAATATCTATTAATTCAGGTTTGTTGTTTTGTTGGAGTTGTTAAAAGTTAACATCATTAAGAATATTTATAACTTATTTCATACTTAGGACTCCAAGGTTGACAGGAGCATGTTTCTTTTTGGTCATTTTCTAAACCTTCATTGCCGTTACTTGAGTCATTATTGGTATTGGTGTTACTATAAACATCAAAAGTAACTGTGAAATTTGATGGATCAAAATCGGAAGCATCTTTACTATTATCCCAAATGTGGATAGTAGTCTCCGGACCATTAATATTTGTTACATCAATGGCAGCTAAATTTTCAACATCTGATGTGATAACATTAATTGTAATTCTGTATGTATCGTTACCAACGTTTGTAATCTTGACTAATTCGTTTTTAAAAACTTTATCATGTCCAACATTATTTTCAGGTTGAGAGGAAATTGATTCATTATTAATAGTAGTTGTAGTTACAGATGATACCCTGCTCACTGAAGTATTTTCGGAATTTTGTAATGAAGAACGAACTCTGGCGATACCGGCAATAGATGAACCACCGATAACAACACCTGTAGAAACACCTGTGGAAATACCAGAAATTATCTTATTAGTAACAGTTAGAGCACTAGATATTGGAGAATCATTTTGTGATAAACTATGAACTCTAGAAATATCAGCTAGAGAATAACTGCCTGTAATCTCATCTATGGAAACACCAGAAGATATTTTATTGGTAATAATTGAAGTCGTAGGGATTGGGTCAGTATTTGGTAATGAAGTACGAACTCTAGCAATACCAGCTAGAGAGGAACCACCTGCAATTCCATCTTTGGAAAAACTAGAAGATATTTTATTACTAATAATTGAACCAGTAGAGATTGAGTCAGCATTTGGTAGTGAAGTACGAACTCTAGCAATACCAGCTAGAGAGGAACCACCAACTGTACTACTGTAAATAACTGTTGTAGATTTTTCTGAATCGCCTAATTCAACGGTTAAAGTCTGTGAAACGATACCATAGACGCTAAGAGAATCTGAATCTCTGGTTTGCACCTTAGCAAGAATCGATTGCATAAAGCTATAATCGGATTCAATAGGAAGTGTTGTTGTTATGATAGTTTCGGGTTTGGTAAATGTGGTAACAATGTTAGTTGTAAATGGTTTATGACTAGTAACAACTGTTGCAGGGTGTGTTATAGTAATTTTAGAAAGGACAGTATTAATTTGAGATTTTGTAATGACAGATGCTGGTTTACTAATTATTGTTGCTGGTTTAGTGATAACAGTCTCAGCTCTAGTGATAGTAGTTTCTGGTTTTGTCACCGTTGTCTCGACCTTGACAATAGTTCTCTCTGGTCTAGTAACAACTGTTTCTGCTCTAACAATAGTAGTTTCTGGTTTAGTAACAACAGTCTTTGCTCTGGTGGTGGTAATTGCCTCCTTGGTAAGTGTTGCCTTGGCTCTAACAATGGTAGTATCTGGTTTGGTAATGGTAGTTTCTAGTCTAGTAACGACAGTTCTACCTCTGGTGATAACGGTTTCCGGCTTAGTAATTATGGTCTTTGGTCTCACAGTAGTTATCGCATTTTTAGTACTAACGGTTTTTGATCTTATAGTGGTTGTAGCCAGTTTTGTGACTGTGGTTTTAGCTTTAGTAATTGTTGTGGCAGGTTTAGTCAATGTCGTCTTGGCTTTGTTGCTTGTAAATGCAGCTCTTGTAGTGGTAAATAGACTAGTATTCAAAATAGTATGTACCTTTGTGGCAATACTTCTGGAAAGAGTTATTATACTCAATTTTTTAGTTGTGATAGTATTTATCTTAGTCATAGTAGTTTCTGGAATGGTAATGGTTGAAACTCTATGAAGAGCTGATTCCAAGCTAGCTTCGTATTCTTGTTCTTTAGCCAAAATTGAGTAATAGTGCGCCAAGAAACTAGAGTCGATATCCGATGTAGTGTGAGATGGGGATTTTGCAACGGTTGAAGAAGTTCCAACAGCAGAAGAAGTTTCTGCATGGCTGGATTTATCAAGCACCGTAGAAGTTGTTGCATAACTAGGGTTTTCAATAGAAGTAGACGATACAATAACAAAAGGTGATATAGACGTACTAGATGTTTGGATGGAGGAGAAGGATTTATCAATACGAGTATAAATCTGAGAATCAGACCCATTGTCATAAGAAACGGAGGTTAATGATTGGACAGGGGAAATACTGTTAACGGTGGAAGAACTTTGGACAGATGACAAAGTCTCGGTAGAGGAAGAAGCTGCCGCTGAAGAAGTTTCCATAACAGAAGAAGTCCCAACACTAGAAGAAGTTTCCACAAAAATAGATGACTGAATAATAATAGAACTTCCGCTGATGGAGGAGAAGGACGACTCTCCACGAGTACGACCTTTCGCATCAATGCCTTGGCCATAAGAAACAGAGGAGGTTACAGATATTGGAGTAGAAAAGGTTAAATCTTCTACACTGGAAGAAGTTTCAACACTGGATGATTGAATAGCAGTAGAACTCTCACTGATGGAGGATAAGGACAAATCGCCACGGGTACGACCCTTCGCATCGATACCATAACCATGAGAAATAGAGGAGGATGTGGACATTGGAGCCGAAGAAATTAAATCTTCAGCAGCGGAAGAGGTTTCAGCAACAGAAGAAGTTTCGACACTGAATGAAGTTTCAGCAGCGAAAGAGGTTTCAACACTGGAAGATGTTTCAGCAGTGGAAGAAGTTTTAACACTGGATGAGGTTTCAACACTGGATGAGTTTTCAGCAGCGGAAGAGGTCTCAACACTGGAAGAAGTTTCAGCAACGGAAGAAGTTTCAATACTGGATGAGGTTTCGACACTGGATGATTGAATAGCAGTAGAACCCTCACTAATGGAGGAGAGCGACGAATCGCCACGGGTACGATGCTTGGCATCGATACCATAACCATGGGAAACAGAAGAGGATGTGGACATTGGAGCCGAAGAAGTTAAATCTTCAACACTGGAAGCAGTTTCGGCAGCGGAAGAGGTTTCAACACTGGAAGAAGTTTCGATACTGGATGAATTTTCAGGAGCGGAAGAGGTTTCAACACTGGATGAGGTTTCGACACTGGATGATTGAATAGTAGTAGAACTCTCACTAATGGAGGAGAACGACGAATCGCCACGGGTACGATGTTTTGCATCGATACCATAAGCATGAGAAACAGAGGAGGATGTGGACATTGGAGCTGAAGAAGTTAAATCTTCAACACTGGAAGCAGTTTCGGCAGCGGAAGAGGTTTCAACACTGGATGAAGTTTCGACACTGGATGAATTTTCAGAAGCGGAAGAGGTTTCAACACTGGAAGAAGTTTCGATACTGGATGAATTTTCAGCAGCGGAAGAGGTTTCAATACTGGATGAAGTTTCAACACTGGATGATGTTTCAACACTGGAAGAATTTTCAGCAGCGGAAGAGGTTTCAACATTGGATGAGGTTTCGACACTGGATGATTGAATAGTAGTAGAACTCTCACTAATGGAGGAGAACGACGAATCGCCACGGGTACGATGCTTTGCATCGATACCATAAGCATGAGAAACAGAGGAGGATGTGGACATTGGAGCCGAAGAAGTTAAATATTCAACACTGGAAGAAGTTTCAGCAGCAGAAGAAGTTTCAACACTGGAAGAAGTTTCAGCAACGGAAAAGCTTTCAATACTGGAAGAGATTTCGACACTGGATGATTGAATAGCAGTAGAACTCTCACTAATGGAGGAGAATGACGAATCGCCACGGGTACGATGCTTTGCATCGATACCATAACCATGAGAAACAGAGGAGGGTGTGGACATTGGAGCCGAACCAGTTAAATCTTCGACACTGGAAGAAATTTCAGCAGCAGAAGAAGTTTCGGCAGCGGAAGAAGTTTCGACCCTGGAAGAAGTTTCTGCAGTTGAAGAAGTTTCAACACTGGATGAAGTTTCAACACTGGATGAGGTTTCGACACTGGATGATTGAATAGCAGTAGAACTCTCACTAATGGAGGAGAACGACGAATCGCCACGGGTACGATGTTTTGCATCGATACCATAAGCATGAGAAACAGAGGAGGATGTGGACATTGGAGCCGAAGAAGTTAAATATTCAACACTGGAAGAAGTTTCAGCAGCAGAAGAAGTTTCAACACTGGAAGAGGTTTCAACACTGGATGAAGTTTCAACACTGGATGAAGTTTCAACACTGGATGAAGTTTCAACACTGGATGAAGTTTCAACACTGGATGAAGTTTCGACACTGGATGAATTTTCAGCAGCGGAAGAGGTTTCAACACTGGAAGAAGTTTCGTTACTGGATGAATTTTCAGCAGCGGATGATGGAATGACAGCACTAGATGATTGAATAAAAATAGAACTTTCGCTGATGGAGGAGAACGACGAATGGGCACGGGTACGACCCTCCGCATCGATACCATAACCATGAGAAACAGAGGGGGGTGTAGCCATTGGAGTAGAAGAGGTTAAATCTTCTATGCTGGAAGAACTTTCAACACTGGAAGAAGTTTCAGCAGCGGAAGAAGTTTCAACACTGGATGAAGTCTCAACACTGGATGAAGTTTCTGCAGTTGAAGAGGTTCCAACATTGGTAAAAGTTCCAATAGCGGAGGAAGATTTAATGGGGGAAGAACTTACAACAACAGAGGAAGATTCATCACGAGTACGAACCTTCGCATCAATATCTTGATTATGAGATACTGAAGATGGTTCAAAAATAAATGAAGATACATCAACAGAAGATACAGCAGCCGCAGAAACAGCAACGGCGGAATTCCCAGCAGCACCATTATTGTTATCAGAAGCACTGGCTTCAGTACAACTACCATCACTCTCAACACTCCAGTAGAACCCGGGGAAATCAGTTTGAGAATGGCCTTGGTTATCATAATTGTTACAACCAGTGTTTAGATCAAACGTGCTGGTACCATAATTCCAAGTAGACCAGTATTGAGA
>JAJLYE010000040.1:36465-54549 GCA_030571715.1 Grigorovia jiainica (nom. inval.) | reverse complement strand
GAAGAAGTTGAAGATACAACAGATGAAGAGCTAGCAACAGAAGAAGAGCTAACAGCAGATGAAGAACTTACAACAGATGAAGAACCTACAACAACAGAGGAAGATTCATCACGAGTACGAACCTTCGCATCAATACCTTGATTATGAGATACTGAAGATGATTCAAAAATGGATGAAAAAACATCAACAGAAGAAACAGCACCGGCAGAATTCCCAGCAGCACCATCATTGTTATCAGAAGCACTGGTTTGAGTACAACTACCATCACTCTCAACACTCCAGTAGAACCCAGGGAAATCAGTTTGAGAATGGCCTTGGTTATCATAATTGTTACAACCAGTGTTTAGATCAAACGTGCTGGTACCATAATTCCAAGTAGACCAGTATTGAGATGCTGTACCTTGTAAATATTCAAAATGTAATTGGAAGTTAGGCATCCAAACAATATTAGACCCATCGGACTCAGTCACAGACCCATAAACTTCAAACGTAGTCGTGAAGTCGGTTGGATTGAAATCACTTGGAGTGATTTGAGCATTAGTGTCATATAACTTGATCGTACTTTCAGGACCATTGATACCGTTGATGTTCATAGCCCATAAGTATTTCAAATCGATGCTTTGAGCACCAGTAACATGGATCGTCATAGAGTACAACCCAGAGGAAACATACGACACAGAAACAACATCTAATGTGTATTTCATAGTACCAGTGTTACTGGAACGCCATGTGAAATCTAAGTTCGAACAACCATTTGTCACATCAGAACAACCATTACCAGCGGCAGCGGAGCTTGAAGCGGCAGCAGAACTAACCACAGATGAAGATGCAGCAACGATAGAGGAAGAGGTAGGGGAAGATGGAGCAGCGGAACTAACAGAAGAAGAAGGCCCGACAGAAGAGGAAGACCCGACAGAAGAGGAAGACCCGACAACAGATGAGGAGCTAACAAGCAGATGAAGAGCTACTTACAACAGATGAAGAACTTACAACAACAGAGGAAGATTCATCACGAGTACGAACCTTCGCATCAATACCTTGATTATGAGATACTGAAGATGATTCAAAAATGGATGAAAAAACATCAACAGAAGAAACAGCACCGGCAGAAACAGCAGCAGCACCATTATTGTTATCAGAAGCACTGGTTTGAGTACAACTACCATCACTCTCAACACTCCAGTAGAACCCAGGGAAATCAGTTTGAGAATGGCCTTGGTTATCATAATTGTTACAGCCAGTGTTTAGATCAAACGTGCTGGTACCATAATTCCAAGTAGACCAGTATTGAGAGGCTGTACCTTGTAAATATTCAAAATGCAATTGGAAGTTAGGCATCCAAACAATATTAGACCCATCAGACTCGGTAACAGATCCATATACTTCAAACGTAGTCGTGAAGTCAGTTGGATTGAAATCACTTGGAGTGATTTGAGCATTAGTGTCATATAACTTGATCGTACTTTCAGGACCATTGATACCGTTGATGTTCATAGCCCATAAGTATTTCAAATCAATGCTTTGAGCACCAGTAACATGGATCGTCATAGAGTATAACCCAGAGGAAACATACGACACAGAAACAACATCTAATGTGTATTTCATAGTACCAGTGTTACTGGAACGCCATGTAAAATCTAAGTTCGAACAACCATTCGTCACACCAGAACAACCATTACCAGCGGCAGCGGAGCTTGAAGCGGCAGCAGAACTGACCACAGATGAAGAAACATCAGAAGAAACGGTTGAGGCACCAGAACTGACCACAGATGATGAAACCCCAGAAGAAATTGATGAAGCCCCAGAAGAAATTGATGAAGCATCAGAAGAAAGGGTTGAACTAGTAGATAAACCAGAGGATGAACCAATGGAAAAGCCAGAAGAAGAACTAGTGGATAAATCAGAAGATAAACCAGAAGATAGACTAGAATCTAAACTGGAAGATAAAGTAGATTGTGAATCAGCTTCCAAAAGGGAAGATACACTAGATGATGCATTAGATGATGCACTAGATGATGCACTAAATGGTGCATTAGATGATGCACTAGATGATGCACTAAATGGTGCACTAGATGATGATTTAGATAAAATTTGAATTGAACTAGTTGATATTAAAGAAGAAATAGATATAGAACTAGTTGATAGGGTGCTAGAACTAGTTGATTCAATACTTGAAGATGTTGGTTCAATACTAGAACTAGTTGATGGGATACTAGAACTAGATGTTTGGATACTAGAACTAGTTGATTGGATACTAGAACTAGATTCTTGGATACTAGAACTAGTTGATAGGATACTTGAAGATGTTGATTCAATACTTGAAGAGGTTAATGCAATACTTGAAGAAGTAGATTGGATAGTTGAAGTTGAAGTAGAGGTAGATTCTATGCTGGAGCTGGAGCTGGAGCTGGATGAACTAGAACTAGAACTGGAACTAGAACTGGAACTAGAACTGGAACTAGAACTGGAACTAGAACTAGAACTAGAACTAGAACTAGAACTAACACTAGAATCAGTAATCACCTTAGCATTAACATTGGCTAGCCCCAATAAAATTGATAAATAAAACCAATTTAATAAAAAATAAATTGACGGTTTAAATACCCTCATTATAATTTAATAGTAATAATAAAAATAGTAAAATACAAATTTAAAATGCCGATACGAAATTTAATAATCTATAGTAGTAATAATTTAACCTAAATTGATTTAATCTAAATTGATTTGATATAAAACTTTTAATTTTTATTTCTTTTTTTTTTAATTTTTTCTTATTGATTTAATGTAAATCGAGGGGATGGATAATATATTTTTTGTCTTTTGTTTTTTTGTTTTTGAATAGCCAAAGTAATTAGTACTTTCAACAAACAATTTAATAGTAAAAGTTATTTAACAGAAAAGAGTACAAAACGAAATACTGAAATCTAAATTAGAACCTCTAATAAAGATTGTTATTAAATAATAATAATTTTACATAATTTCAAGATAAAAAAGATTCAAAATATAACGGGAACCACTGAAAAAGTTAATCTTTCTTTTTTTTTTTCACACACCGAGTGGGGAAAAATCGAACACCCACAGAAAAACCCGCAGGGAAAAAAAACAAAAACCGAAAACAAGAAAAAATAAAATTGATTTTTTTTTCATTTTCATTTCCTACAAGATAAAAAAAATTGTCGCGCGGTTTCTCTGCCCGCCAAAAACAACACCCCGACACGTGCACACGCTGCAAAACACGCACAAACAACCAGAAAACGAGACGCCGTTTCTGCTGTTTTGGCCTGGAAACAGGATGCAATTACCCAATTAGAACATACGCCCGAAACCTCCCACCGAAAAAAAAGACGTTCCATTTCCAGTAGTTGCGCAACGCTTTTACACAGAAACCACCGTAGCGGTTTGGCAGTTGTGGCAAAATGTCGTTATTAATAAATTACTAATAACGAAATTCACAAATTTTTGTTTCTTTTTTCTCTTGCGTTTTTCCTGGCCAGTAAATTCCCGCAGTGTCTTTGCCTTCCATTTCCGTGGAATTTTGTTTCAAAACGGGAAAAATTGCATATGTGAATAATTTGATTTGCCTTTTTTCTTGGGCACTGAATTGTATGTACGTTATTTAATATTGGTATGTCTTTCTCTTGTGTCGTTTGCCTTCTTGTTATTGCTCTATTTACTTTTTACCTTTTATAAAATAGTTATGTTATACTGTATTCTATACCTGTTTCATAGCATCATTGTCCATTCATCTGCTTGTTTGAGTAAAATTCACTTCTTCTTGTCAAAATTGAAAATTGTGTTTTTAATATTTGGATTGAAAAAAAATTAATTGAAAACTAAATTGAAAATTTAAACTAATTATTATGTTAGGTTGTTATTTATAAGCTAACGTATAATTACTAGGGGACTACTATTTATTAAAGATGATAGTTGATAACTAATAATATATAATATATAAATAAATTAATCTATTATGACTATTGTTGTTCTACTAGTTGATTATTATTGATTGTCCTTTTCTAAAGTGGCACACAAGAAATACAAATCTACGACAACGAACAAATTAGATAAACTTCTATGTAAGGTCGGGGTAATACTAAATCTAATGTCTCGTAAGACGATCGGCATTATAATAATCGTCATCATTATAATATCTCGACTCAACTCTAATTATTAGGTCTTGTCCACTCGTAAGTGAAACCCTAATTTATCTGTTAGGGCTAAGGATCCAATATTATCCTTAACTAACTAAAAGTCCCTAACATATTATAATTGAAAATATTTTTTCGTCTTTTATTATCATTCCATTGCAACCATCCCCTTTTTAATTAAAAACAAAGATTTATATCTTAAAATACTTACTTATATCAAAATATATAACTTAAAACACTATAATAACAAAAAAAAAAATATTTAATTTTCCTAAATTAATAAACCAACAACACCAAAAACAACTCCAGTTAATCCAATAACTTTCTTATTACCAAAATTTTCAATTTGTTCTTGAATAGTTTGTGTCTTTGAAACTGGTAATTTTGAAGTAACTTGTGAATTAACAGCACCAACATTAACAGATCCTGTCGCCATAGTAGTAACAACACCAACTTCACTTTCACCACCACCAACAACAGTACTTGTGCTAACAATAGTCTTAGCAACAGCATCCATCTTGGATTTACAAACATCATCACAAATTGTCTCAGTGGTAACACTAACATCATTATCATTAACAGTAGTGGTAACAACACTAACACTACCATACACGGAAATTATTGAACTCTTTTTAGATTGACAAACGGTATCACAAATAGTCTTGGTCACTTCCATGGTTTCATTGGTAATGGTCTCTCTGGTAATGGTACTGGCATCGTGGGATTCTGGTGGACATGATGTGATTGTAGTGGTGTTGATTTGATCTGTGGTGGAGGTTTGCCATTTAGTGGTGATATTATAATTTGGATTCATTTTTGAATTTGTTGTCATACTAATTGAATTCATATTGGTATTGTTATTGAATGAGTGGGTATTAATTGATGTTGGAATGGCATTAGAAGATGTTGATGTGGTCTTGGTAACATCAGTGGTGGTGGAATTAATTAATGGTAATAAACTAGTTGTTCTGGAAATGGAACTTGGAATCATTGAACTGCTCATAACTGCTGATGAACTGGAGTTTGAGGTCATAGCCATAGAAGATGAAGCAGAAGTAGCTGAAGCAGATGAAGTAGAAGCAGAAGAAGCAGAAGAAGCAGATGAAACAGAAGAAGGAGATGAAACAGAAGAAGGAGATGAAGCAGAAACAGATGAAGCAGATGAAGATGATGCAGATGAAGAAGAGGCAGATGAAGAAGAGGCAGATGAAGAAGAGACAGATGAAGAAGAGGCTGATGAAGAAGAAGCTGATGAAGAAGAGGCTGATGAAGAAGAGGCAGATGAAGCAGATGAAGTTGCAATTTCACCATTAATACCAACAACAACAATATGATTAGCATCTAAAATTGATGAAATTGCTGGTAAAATTCTAGTTGAATACCATGGTACACCTTCAATCATTGGTTCAACAGTACTTGATGGAACATCTTCTAAAAATGTAGTCCATTTGGGATTATGAATCATATCATTAATTACAGCTCTGGTAATGGCCATGGGTCCATTCATACCAGAATTGACCTTTTGGAATGACATATATTCAGCTTCATCAGCAACAATATCATTAACATAAACTTCTAATTCTAATAATTGAACTTCTCTATTGGAAAGTTCTAATGTTCTCCATGGTGTGGTCACTGCTGTTGTAGATGGTAAACTTGATGATGAAATAGTGGAAGTTAAAATTGAACTTGATGTTTGGGAACTAGTAATAATTGACTCTGAAGTTACTGAAGAAGTAGCAGTAGTGAAGGAAGATGATGAAGGAGAAGATGATGATGACGTAGAGGAAGAAGATGATGAAGGGGAAGAAGAAGATGATGAAGGGGAAGAAGAAGATGATGAAGGGGAAGAAGAAGATGATGAAGGGGAAGAAGAAGATGATGATGTTGAGGAAGAGGAAGAAGATGAAGAAGAAGAAGTCATAGGAGTAGAAATGGAAGCAGTTGACGAAGAAGAAGTATTAGCTTTAGAAGAAGTAGCAACTGAAGAAGAAGTAGTAGCTTTAGAAGAAGTAGCAACTGAAGAAGTAGTAGTAGCTTTAGAAGAAGTAGTAGCTTTAGAAGAAGTAGCAACTGAAGAAGAAGTTGGAGCTTCCCCATTAATACCAACAACAACAATATCATTGGCATCTAATATAGAAGATATAGCTGGCAAAATTCTAGTTGAATACCATGGAACACCTTCAATAATTGTTTCAACAGTACTTGATGGAATCTTACTTAAAAATGTAGTCCACCCAGTTTTACCAAACATTTTAGCAAAAACAGCACTAGTAATATAAGCAGGACCTTCATTACCTGGATTTTCTGCTGCAAAATTTAAATAATCCATTTCATTAGCAACAATATCTGACACATAAACATATAATTCCAAATATTGAACTTCGGCATCAGAAAGAGCTAAAGTAGTTGCAGCTCTAACTGCTTGGGACGCAAACGTCAAAGGTAATAAAAATTTATTTAATTTAACCATTATTATAATTTAATTGGTCCTTTCAGGTTTGTTATTTATTGCAAGAAGTTTTTATTTGGAAATGGTTCCATCAATTAACATCCCTTTATATAATATAAATTGTTGAAATTAGTAAAATTAATATTGTTCGTTTAAAAGTTTTCATAAGTATAATATGTCTTGCACACATTGACATATTCGTTTCCAAAACCAGAAATTTCTGTACTTTATTTAAAATGATGACCCCCCAGTAAAATAAAAAATATTTAACACAATAAAAAAAAACTTAATGGAAAAAACTTAATGGATAACTGCAACATTCTCACTGGAATGTCAAGTATTTAAGCAATGTTTTTCATTTAATCTACTCTTTTAAAAAATAATATGAGTTTTAACTATTTTGATATTTCCTAATAAAGAAAGATATAAAATAAATCAAGATATTTTCAATCTACCACGAGTAGTAAGAGATATACGAATAATAATAAACAAAAAAAAATTCAGTTCAATTCATGTGGAATTGATCTTTCTCCGATTACTGGAATTAAATTAGAGAAAGGGATGAATATTTTGAGCCTACTATGTATACTTCGTTTATTAACGATCAATCATATTCCTCGTCTTGTGAGTTTCAAACTCCTTTCTTTGCTAGATGTAAAGATAATACTCATCATGGAGACGATAATCCATATGGTGTTAAAAAAGGACATTTATTCCAAATATAGCCTTGTATCAAAAAACCCTAAATAAAGAAACCTACAAATAAATAGTGAATTACCCAAATAAGAAATATTGGAACAAAAAAAAAATAAGTGGACTCGTGGGGAAGTTGTTCCCAATATATACTTATCTATATTGTTAACTTAATTCCTTCTTAAATTGTACTAAAATTATTTATGAGAAATTTTTAGTGTTGCAAATTCATGCTCATTAAAGTATATTCAACTAACCGAATTGTACACATTAAGCGGCAATATTCATTTTTTGAATGTAAAGGGCTTGACTTGGCTAATGACATGGCTTAAAAGGGAAACAAAACTATTCAGCAAACGTTAGAAATTTATTATTTTGAAAAAAAGCAGCTCGAAAATCACTAAAATTTTCAAATTTTTCGTTTATTTAAATTGTCGGAAAATTTAGTTCGAGGCCCTAACAAACACGCGTAGAAAAAATTAATTAATCAAAATATCCTTTTCGGTCCTCATTGATCTACGGCAACGTTAATCCTTCTTCGTTTAATTGAAAGGCTCGAACTTTCTACTCGAATGCAAAATAAACTTAACAACTTGGTATAAACACGACCGGAAACATCAACAAATTATCCCAATAATGGCGTGTCGATATGATAGTTTCTTTTTCAGGCAATTTTATTCTATACCGTTTACATTCTTAAGTCGAACTAAATTGTTAACATGATATAAAAACACCGAGTAAAGAAAAGCTAAAATCAACATTGTATTATTAATTAACTCGTATATTTCGTTATTATTTGACATTTGAAGGTAAACAGAAACAAAGAATAATTAAACTTTTTTGATAGAAAAAATTCTGAAAAAAAATTTGCTTTTTAATTCTCTACTCCACAAACAAGATAAGTTGAAAGTATACCATCAAAAAATTTTTTTTATTGATTTCTTGAAATTAATACTTTCTTCTAATGAATTCTTTCGTTTGAAAAAAAAGACATTACGCTCAAGAATTGGTTCACTATGGTGATATTCTGCAATAAGAAATAATGTCTTTGGAAACTTTCTTATTAAAAAATACAGACATTTACACCCAATAGTTTTCAATTATGTTACTAACTCTTATTAACTGATCAATTACAAGTATTATTTCTAATTTATAAAATTAACATAGCTTAAACCATGGTCCGAAGAAAAACATTTTGTATTTGAAATTTTTATTATATAATTTCACAATACTATATTGTACGTTTTAATATATAAGTAATAACAGAATGGAGATAAATCAAACAACTTAAAAACATTAATATCATTTATTACTTTATTTAAAAATAAATTTATATGATTAACGATTAAATTAATAAAGCAACAGCAGCTAATGCATTTCCAGTTAAACCCACAATTTTCTTGACTCCACCGTTAGCAGTTTGTTGTTCAACAGTGGCAGAACTGGAGTCTTGGTCATGTTTAGATTTAGTAACTTGTTCAACGGTAGTATCAACACTGTTAGTGCCAGATTCAGCAAATGTGTTAGTGGTACTTGGCTTCAAAGTTTCTCCAGTAGTAACACTCTTGTTAATGTTTTCAGTTAAACCCTTCTTAGTGGTTGTTGCGATACTTTTACTATCAACATTCTTTATGGTAGTACTGGCGCCCTTTGAATTGTTTCCGGTGGTAACAATTTCAGTAGAAGATCTCTTCTCATTGGAGTTAACAGATTTATTGGTAGTAACTGGTTTAGAAACATATTTGTCACTAGCAGAAATTGAATTAGAAGTAGTACTACTACCTGCTTTTTCAACTTTAGATTGACAAACATCATCACATACAGTAACAGTAGTAACTGATGGAGAACCTTCGATAGCTGTTGTCATGACAATAGTGGAACCATATTCAGAAAGAGCAGAACTTTTCTTAGAATGACACACAATATCGCAAACGGTTTCAGTTACTTCGGTTGTTTCTTTGATGATAGTAGTAGCAGAAGTTGTAGACTCCGAAGGACAAGAGGTAACTAAAACTGTACCTGTAGTAATAGAAGTAACATTAGAGTAAGCAGTCACTACACCATTAGATTGAGAATCAAAACTTTTGGTTGCATAATCATTACTTTGAGAATCACATGAAGTACTGGTATTATTTTTGGATATAGAAGAAACATTATTCAAAGAAGATGTGATGACACCAGCAGAAGAAGATACAACATATGTACTGGATTCTGTAGTTTTGGCTGTGCTGTTAGAGGAAGGAACAACAAAAGAGGAAGATAGAGAACTCGATGGAAGTGTAATAGATGTTGAAGAATTGAAGGTTTCAGCTGTAGAGATGGGAGAGGAGGAATATACTGATGAAAGGAAAGAAACTTTCTCGCTCACACTTGATACCATCGATGAAGAGCTAACTGAACTTTGAGAAGCTTGTTCTAAATATTTTGAAGAAGCAGTAACAGAGGAGGAACCAGCATTCGAAGAAGAAGTAGCAGCTGAAGAAGGAGCGGCTGAAGAAGTTGCAGCAGAGGAAGAAGTAACAGCTGAAGAATGAGCGGCTGAAGAAGTAGCAACTGAAGAAGTAGCAACTGAAGAAGAAGTGGCAACAGAGGAAGAAATGACATCTGAAGAAGAGTTAACATTTGTAGAAGAAGTAGCAACAGAGGAAGAAGTAGTAACAGAAGAGGAAGTAGTAATTGAAGAAGAAGTAACATCTGTGGACGATTTAGTTACGGAGGAAGAAGTAGCAACAGAGGAAGAAGTAACATCCGAAGAAGAGGTAGCTAATGAGGAAGAAATAGAGTCAGTTGAAGATGCAATAAGGACAGATGAGGAAGTAGTAGTTGTCAAATCAGAAAAGGTATCGGTTGAGGAGATGGTTGTTGGAAAAGATGAAGTAGTTTCTGATGACAAAGTGGTACCAGTAGAAGAAGATGTTCCAAAAGAGGAAGAAGTAACATCAGATGAGGAAATGCTTGCAAAGGAAGAAATAATTTCAGATGAAGAAAGAATAGTAGATGAAGAAACGATAGCAGCGGAAGAAGTGACAATTGGGGAAGATGAAAAAATAGAAGAAGTGGTTGTCGTTGAGGGGACAGGGGTGGTGGATGTTGATGTAATACTGGACGTAATAGCTGTAGAAGTATGAGAACCCATGTTAAATAATAATAACTGTTTATAGCTTTTCTTTCTATATGCAATAGAAAATAATTCTAGGTAAAACCAAAGTACCAAGCAAAATAAATATTGCAAATATATTAGTTTTATCTTTTTAAATAAGTTATAAATTTGACTAAGGTATGAGGGGGATCTTTCAATGAAAGCTCAAAAACTTCGAGTCAGACGATTTTTTACAACATTTCTTAAAAAGGCATACGTCAAAGTTCTATCGCTATACTTCATTATAGCTTAAACATTGCTTAGTGTGAAATTTGAGAGCCGTAAATATTTGGTATCGTTCATTATTTTATTTTTTTCAAAATAATTGATTTATGCAAGTTTGAAGGAAATCTTTTAAACGAAAATTCTTATTTTAGTATAATCTGAACAGAGACGAGTTAAAATAACAACTAGAATACCAGAATGTGAATGTTTTTATAATTAGTACTTTGGCTACATTTAAAAGTTTGCACCACTACTTATGGATTAATTAAGCAAAAGCAAAATATTCAATTACGATATAAAATTGGAACAACTTTAACAAAAAAACAGACATATACAATTAAAGGCAATGATACTTTCATAAAGCAATTATTCATCTATTTGCCAAGAGGTTGTAACCCCCCTCGTATTTTGAGTTAAAGCTAATTACTAAAAATTTCGTGTATCATTTTCCTAATTTGGAAAATGATAAGCCTTGCGGCATTTCCCCACTTTCGTTCCTTTGGTAATCAATACAACTCCTTTTTAGAAAGTTCGTTTGATATGTTATTAGAACAACAACAGTAGTAAAGGCCATCGATGTGGTTATTGGAACGAAATAAATAGGTTTATTCAAAATACATTTTCAATTTTTCATTTAATAAGTTGTTAGAGAGGGTAATAATCTCTTTTGTTAATATTACAATATCAAAATAAATTGGTATAGCAGATAAAATATCCACTTCAAAAAACATCAAAATTTAATTTAAAACTAATTCATAGATTTAAGTAGCTTCCCATTTCCTCATTTCGAAGATCAAATGTTAAAATGTGAATGTTCCTTTTATTCGCTTTGACTCTTTGTTTACTCAAAATCTTTTTTTCGTTTCTGTGGGTAATGGTATATGGCAAGGAAAAGATAATTCATGTGATTATTTGTATTATAAAGTATCCATTAGCTTAGCCACCATTTGATGTAAAACATATTAATAGAAATAAAGGTACATAATCATAAAAAATATATCCTTATAAAGATGTAGTAACAGATACATTTATTTTTGAAAAATAAAGCAAGCCTTAGTTTGTAAGTTGTAACTACAACAACTGAAACTGAACTAACCTAAAAACAACAATAACTAATTATTAGAATGATATTTAAATAAATATATTGATAAGAAATGTGGGGTACTTTGGGTTAAAGGAAGCCATCGGAAGAGAAATCAAACTTATTTCCCCAAGTCATTAGAATTTATTGAACAAAAACAAAAAAATAAGAATGCTCTTGCCAAATTTCAGTCAAAAAACAAAGACCCATTTCCTCCACTATGCCAAGTTTCTTAATATCTTTTTTTAAGTGTTCAAGAAGTGGAGTGGCCAGTTCATTATATGTAAGTTAAAGAACATTATTAGGTCACCATTCATTAGGATATATCGCATTTATAAAACAATAACTCAAGACAAAATAAAAGCATTTTTGATAATACTGATCTAATAAACTCTTTTCTTCTTTGAGTAAAAAGTGTTTCTCTTAATATGACTAAATCAATTGATTCTATTATCTTAAGAATTTGTAAAAATCATTTCATAAAATTTTTATATTCAACAATAACTTTTAACTTTTATAAATACCAAAAACCCGCATGTTATTGCCTGTTGCCTAAATTGCAATGCTATTTCGAAAAAAATGGTATTGTTTTGTGAAACTATGCATATTTTTTAAATGCTATCTAAATATGCTTGCATCAGATCTTCTGTAAAACAATAGCAGTAAATTAAAATGGGAGATAAAAAAGAAATTAACTATATCTAAGTATTATATTGAAAAGGGATAATATCAATTCCATTGTTCTTTAAGTATTATTAAACAATAAAATCTTTTAACTTTAATATTTCCTAACAAATTAACATTTCCAAAAACGGAAATTTTTCAGATAGAAAAGGGGTTCTTTCGAGAAAAAAAATAAATTTAATGGAATTTGTGACATTTTGGGAAATAAAAACAAAATTAACTGTTAAATCATTTAAATTTTGCATTGCTACCCCCCAAATCCGATAGTTAAATATAACCTAAAACGGTCATTGCTGTTACAAATCGGATTTAATTAAAAAACGATTCTCCTAAGTTGAACTTTTAATGAAATCTAGAAAGATTCTTTTCTCTTTGAACAATAGAATCAAAAGCACAATGTTACTTAATCAAGATTGTAAAAAATTTAATTTTACAAAACTGTGTAGAAATTTATTTTCTTGGTATTTAAGACAATAGCCGAATTTATTTTTTTTATCATCGTTACAAAAAATTGATGTAATTATCATTCACAATGAACCCTATCTAAAATCTATTATAGTAAAAAACTGCCTACAAATCTAGATCTTTATCGAATCTTTGGAATTTTTTTTAAATAATATTATTAAATTGATAACAATGATATAGTAATCTTTTCTTTTTACTTTTTGATTTAAAGTTTATAATATGAGTAAAATCGAGCGCTCCTTAAATACTAGCAAATATCGGCTGTAAATCACTTACATGATGACGTTAGAATTACTAAAGTTTAAAAATTCATTCTCCATTTATCAGAAATTATTAATTTAATTTATTTCTTAATGATAATTTTGTAACTTATATTAATTTACTTTTGTATATAAACAGATTCATTTCTTTAGTTTAAAATAATAATTATCTATTCTTTATAATATATAATAATAGATAAATAAAAATTCAACAATCAATTATTTTCTATCAACATCAAACTGCAAAAATGCAATATAACACAGTTTTCTATAATTTATTACTTGTTTGCTCTACAATTGTTAGAGCTGAATCATATCCTGGCCAAAAAAAGGATTTACAAGACCCAAACCAAAAACCTAATGCTCAATCTGCTGACAATTTTAAAATGACCAAAGAGGACCAAAACATTGTAATTAATAGACATAATGAATTAAGAAGCTTACATGAAGATACTGAAAATTTAATCTGGAATAATACATTGGCTTCTTATGCCGCTGAATGGGTTGCCTCCTATGATTGTGCTTCAGGTATTCTTTCACATTCCGATTATGAATTTGGTGAAAATGTTGCCATTGGTCATAGTGTGAATGGTTCTATCAATGGTTGGTATCATGAAATTAAAGATTATGACTTTTCAAAACCTGAATATTCTGAGTCAACTGGTCATTTCACTCAAGTTGTTTGGAGAGAAACCAAACAAGTTGGTTGTGCTATAAGATTCTGTAACTCATATTGGGGTAATATTACAGTTTGTGAATATACCAAATCTGGTAATTGGGATGGTAAATTTATTGATAACGTTAAACCTTTAAAATTACAAACTCAAAAATAAGAACAATAATTGGGGAAGAACAAAAACTAATTAGTAATCTTTAATTAACTTTATAAAAATTGTTATTTTAATTAAGCATTTTCATATAACTGTTTTGTTATTTCACCTCTTTTGGGAATCAACTTATTTAATAACAGATAATCCCATAATAGCATATTAAATATACCATATTTTGTATACCCATTAAATATTATATATTCTGAAATTTATTTTAAAAACATTTTAAAACCAATATAAGCATAACACATTGTTTCTTAAAATCCATAAAAAGAAGAATTCACCAATATAGTTTGCAATTAAGACGATGTTATTACCTCAATAATGTCTAATCATTGATCTTATAATTGAAATTTCCTTTGTTCCAAAAATTTGAAAAAGTTATTAGAACCCACGGGTGAAAAAAAAATTGTTTTTTCAAAATGTGTCTTCAATTCTTCCCACGGGATAAGTTTATTGTTCAATATTTCGAAGATCATCTTTCAATGTGTCTATCTATTATGATATAATAAACTTCTTGTATTTTCCCAGTATCGATCAGTTTGTTTTGGAGTTCTTTATTTAAAATACCAAATGTCAAACAAACAAATGAATGTACAACATAGTAAATAAAGCAATAAATGAATGGTGAAGGGATTAAAATATAAAGTTTTCGAAGAAATCACCACTTCTAGACTTGTTAAAATTTTTATCAAAATTTTTAGAAAGAAAGTCAAAAGCACCGAATATAAGTTTTACTCAAGTTTAAAAAACATTATAATTTTATAATTATTACTTTATACGACTTTTTTCATCATTCAATACTTATCTTACTTTAAATGAGAGAAAATTTAGGAAATTTTATTCTACATGGAGAAGTTCATACATTTTTTGATCTTTATAAATCAATTGAATCAAGTGGGAAAATTTTAAAATATATTGACCAACCATCAAATAAACCAAAAACATCTATCCGACGCCAGTGACTAAAATGTCTTGTCCTAAATTTACTTAAAGATCGTCTTCCATTTATAACTCATAAGAATATTTTGCACTATAACTCAGCAAAAAGAATTAAACCCCTAAAAAGTTATGCTAATTATTATATAAATAACTATCTCGCCCTATACTTGCACAATAAACATATAGGTCACTCATTATTTTCTTCAGCTACCACCAATGGTAATTACAACCGGACCAATTCATCAAATCAACGTTTTTAATGGTGAATACAAGGTTAAAGAAATTCCCCTATTCATATGCACACCTACCCAAAAACGAAACTATTCGATTGGTAAGTGAAGATCTTTTAGAAACAACAAAAAATATCGGTTGGCAAATTCAATATGTTACTAAAAAAACTTGATACAAACATATCACTATTCTATATCGACTATCTCTGTATCAGATTAATTTCTAAACTGGTTAGGCAGTGATAAAGATCCCTTTTATTGCAAATTCAATGCCATTTTCTATTTTTAACTTACGGAAAATTTAATTAAAACGATACCTTCAAATATGATAAAATTGTAGATGACAAATTATTATATAAAATTTTTACAGAATCAAACTATCGAAGGTAACATTAGAACATTCAGAGAAGAAAATATTACATATAACGAGAAGTTGATTAAAACATCTTTGAAGGAGACATAATGTGATTCAGTTAAATATACATCATTTTGAAATAAAAAAATAGTATATAATGTATAGTTATTACTTATATAATATTTAATAGTTAGGGGAAAAGTTATATATCATCTATTTCTTTATACTTTAAATATTATGAAAGTAACAATGATGTACTTTAAATTGAAAATTGAATTCGAAGAAATATTAGCCAAATATATCTTTCAAGGAATTGAAAATATATCATATAGTGATATAGATACTAGTGATTCAACAACAACTAAAATTAATTCCTTTGTTGATCTTGTAATATTTGAAGATTTATTAAAACTATAATTTTGACTATCAAGTGGATTAGAATCATTGATTCTAATAGAAGTTGCATTTCTTACAGTTTTATCATAACTATTACCATGATCATTACCCGTGTTTACGGTATTTGTCTTAATCAAAATGTTATCAGTTATGTTACTATTACTTGTTGAAATTGTTGGTTCTATAAGATTACCATTACCGTTATTTGGAATATTTGTATTAAAAGTGTTACAAATAAACTTACCATTATTTGTTGAAGTATTATATTCATTGAAAACTACAGCATTCTTATTTTGTGAAACTGCATAATTTAGATTGTTCCGTACAAAAAGTCAATAATTAGCAGTAACAACAGGGATAATAACAAAAATTGCTGTAGTTGTAATAACTGTGTTGTTTAACGAAATTCGTGTATAGTTAGTAATGTTATGAATGTTATCATTAAGTTGGTTACTAACAACAAAAAATTGGTAAATCTGAAATAATAATTTGGGTATGGGAAACAGTAACCAAAGTTTTAAAAAAACTGGAGTTCTATTAATAATTGGGATATTGTTAGCTGGTCTGGTAGTAGTAATAGCAGTAGATGGTTTAGAAACAATAGTTTTTGTATTAATTGCTAAACCATATAGTTCATTGATTGTATGAGAGTTAGTCGGTGGCAATAAAGATAGAGGAAAGAATTGATAAATAAACACAAGTAGCAACACTTACAGCAGTACCTTTACTGTTTGAATATGAAATAAATTAGGATACTTTATGTAAAGTATCATAATTAAGTCTTCGAAAAATTTGGAATTGGATTAATACATGAAATTTTAAGATGGGAAATAGTCTCAATGACAAATTTAATAAAAATTATAAAAAATATTTCAATATGACTACTGTAATCATAAGCAGACCTAAAATCAGTATTGAAGATATAATCAGTTGCGGCGATAATATTAATATATCAAGTAGAAAAAGAACCTGGAGATGGAATTCTAACATGGTAAAAAACTTTAATGATAGGATCAATACTACCACTTAAAGTAGCATTGAAAGTTCCAGTAAGCAAAATTTCAGCACGATTGGAACATATAACAATGACGGAACCAATCTGTTAATTAGTGGTAGAAATGATAGATATTTTTACGTAATATACCATATCTAGAATGTGACGATGATTATCAATTTCTGAAGTTGATAAACTTGTATAATATCTTATCCTACTTCTAACAACTAGATCCGTTTCAACTGAGGTGGAATATGTAGTACTACTCATAGTAGTAAACCCATTCGAAATTTCAATTGGATTACATAAAAAAGAATAAATTGCATCTGTACAAAAAGATATATTTGTATCAATTGTTCGATCAGGTAAGGTAAAATTTAATCTTTTAAAATTTCATATATCTGTATCGGTAAGTATTATTCTAATTGGGTATAACATAATCTTTTCCATATATTCATAAAATTTGGTATTGAGACCTGAAGACATAATACCAACTGCCTTAAAATAGTTTGTAGACTGAGCCCGGTAAACACCTGACTTAAACAAGTCCGGATTAATAGTAGAAACTGAAAATAAGTAAAAAATTCACTTAGTTTTTGGTTTTCAATTGTATTTTATTAGTAGGTATGATAATAGAAAGGACAGTTAGAGTAATTTTTTTCTTTCTAATTTAATAAAGAAAAGTTTTTAAATTTGAACAAAAATATTTTCGATGTCTCATTCTCTTTATATAAAAATTTTCGAAGACATTTAAAAAAATATTAAAATTCCGAGTAAATAATGTAATTTGAGTAAACAGTGCAATTTGAATAAACAATTCAATTTGAGTAAACAATTCAATTTGAGTAAACAATACAATTTGAGTAAACAATACAATTTGAATAAACAATACATTTTGAATAAACAATGCAATTTGGTTAATACAGACAGTTCAATAACTGAGAGTAGTTAACTTTAAGCCCCTTTGGCACATATTAACAATGGTGACTGATTAAAGGCACGTTTCTTTCCTACCAAATTTTCTATGAATTGAAAAAAAAAATAGTGAAAAGTAAGAAGTATTGTATTAGACAATGGAAAAAAGTTTATTTGATCCCAATTTCAATTTGGCGTAAAATTTTATAGGAAGCTTGACATGTAAATACAATACGACTTGGAGAAAGACATTTTGTAACGTTGTTTACTCAAAT
>JAJLYE010000040.1:18781-36445 GCA_030571715.1 Grigorovia jiainica (nom. inval.) | reverse complement strand
ACAATGGTGACTGATTAAAGGCACGTTTCTTTCCTACCAAATTTTCTATGAATTGAAAAAAAAAATAGTGAAAAGTAAGAAGTATTGTATTAGACAATGGAAAAAAGTTTATTTGATCCCAATTTCAATTTGGCGTAAAATTTTATAGGAAGCTTGACATGTAAATACAATACGACTTGGAGAAAGACATTTTGCAATATTGTTTCGAAGATCCAGTTTACCACCCAAACAGCATTTTGGAAAGAGTCAAATCTGTACATTCTCGTTCTGTGCATATAAACGTTTTTGGGAAATTGTAGATTAATTTGATCAGTTGATGTCTTCCTTTTTGGTAAGAGTGAAAAAAGTTTAAAAAATTGGGATAATTTAAAGTTAAGGTATTCGCACATACCGGTTCATGTTTCTGCATCTATAACATCTTTAGTAAAAATTATACAAAATCTAATAAAGATGTCATGTTTATTATGTATTAATGTGGAAACAAACACTTGTTATCATTACTTAATCATTTTCTTTTGTATTAAAACAGCATGCTTAATTGCTATACGTCTTATTTTGTAAACCAATTACAGTAAAATTAAAATTTGTAACGGTAATATAACTGATTTCTGTTTAAATAGTTGATCTTGGTCTGTTCGCCAAGTAAAAACACTTCCATTTTCGGACAATGTTTATCATTGATTGCCTAAACCAACCTCTTTTGGGTCAATGCCTTTATTAGGAAAAAGAAACCCATCTAGTCTGGTAATCGTTAGTTTTTTTTACAAAATTAATATAACCAAATTGAATATTTTTTTGTTTCGTCGGATAATGTGAATATGTTTTCACTGATTGCATTAGTTTATTTTGCACATTAAATTGATTAGTTAAATCAATGTCATATAATACATATATTAGTTTTCACTGTTTAAAATCAGTTATATAATACGTAATAAAAAGTATATAAATAATATGTAGAAGTGTATTTAATATGTATAATAATAGATATTCCTTTATATATCAGGCATATTGAAATAAAAGTGATTTGAAAGACGATCTTTCATTTACTTTAAGTAACTGAATTAAAACAGTGTTTGAGAAGTCGTTTGCATTCTATTGGGCCACCACTTGAATAATATACTAATGTTATTTTTAAAATTATTTATTACAATATATGTACTATATAACTAAAAATGCATGTTTATATAGTAAATTACAAAACAGAAATGAAGGGGGGAAACTTCAATAAGCTTAAAAAAAATTGAGTAAGATACAATCAGATTATTGAAATCATACTAGAAATATAACAAAAGTAACAAAAATGTATTTTAGATCAAATACTGAAGTTGAAGAACCCCCAGCTACATAGATTTGAGGAATAGGGTTGGTAAAAGATGATGATGTTGTTGCAATCGAAGATTTAGTAACAGCTAGCGTGACACTCTTTATAGGTTTTGTAGTTTTTGTGGATGGGGTAAAAAGTAATACTTGACCGTTAGGTGGTTCTGAACCATTGGTTTCAGTAGAATGTACATCAGTCTTGTCGTTACCTTTAGTCAAAGTTGGAGTAGTGGTAGCCGCTGAAGTGGTTATCTTGTTGACACTGGATATAACTACCTCGGAAGAATTAATTAGAGTAGTTTTACTGCCATTTGGAGTTGAGGAACTAACATAAGTCAATGGAGTTTGGATGACAACGGAAGAAGTGGTGATAACACCTGTCTTAACGACAACAGATGTTTTGGAGATAATTGGTGAATTAGTTACAACGATTGAAGTAGTAATAGAAACCGTATCGACAACAACATTGGTACTGGTAGATAGAGAAATGAAAATAGAAATAGATGGAATCTCGGAATTAGATGTATGGGTAGTAGTTGGAGTTGAGAAAGAGAGTCTATCACTTTCAAATGTGGTGCTTTTGATGGTCGAACCAATTGGGGTATCATATACGGTAGTTGGGATGTGGTTCTTGGTAGTGATGGTGGGTGTAGTCGAGATAGATTCACTCTTACTAGTGGTTCTTTGGATAGTAGAAACTGCTGGGGTACCAGAAGTGGTAGTTGGATTGTGGTTCTTAGTGGTGATGATCTTTGCAGTAGTTGAAATAGGTGGGATAGAGTTTAAAGTCTCAACATTTACATTGCTAGTGCTACTTGTCGAAAAAGAAATGAATGAAGGTGTAGTTGTTGATGTTTGATTATAATAATGAACCGGAATGCTTGAAAAACTCGAGAAGGAGGTGCTTGGGGAAGGAGTTTCGACATGATAGATGATTTCAACAATAGGTGTGGTTTTGGTATCTGAAGTACTAGTAGTTGTAATGAATTCAGTGGAATAAGTAGATGGAACGGTGATAGTGGATTGAGTCACGATGGTAGTGGAGTAAGTGGTAATTGTAGATTTGATCAAAGGAGCAGACGAACTAATACTAATATATCCGGTTGAAGAGATGGAAGAAATAGCAGAACTGGATGAAGGTTCTACAGAGGAAGAAGTAGTTGGAATAGTGGTTGTTAATTCGGTTGAAGAAACAACAGAACTGGATGAAGTAGCGTGGACAGTAGTTGTTAATTCAGTAGAAGAAACGACAGAACTAGATGAAGGTTCTACGGAGGAAGAAGTAGTTGGAATAGTGGGTGTTAATTCAGTAGAAGAAACAACAGAACTGGATGAAGGTTCTACAGAGGAAGAAGTAGTTGGAATAGTGGTTGTTAATTCAGTAGAAGAAACGACAGAACTGGATGAAGGTTCTACAGAGGAAGAAGTAGCCGGAATAGTGGTTGTTAATTCAGTAGAAGAAACAACAGAACTAGATGAAGGTTCTACAGAGGAAGAAGTAGTTGGAATAGTGGTTGTTAATTCAGTAGAAGAAACAACTGAACTGGATGAAGGTTCTACAGAGGAAGAAGCAGTTGGGATAGTGGTTGTTAATTCAGTAGAAGAAACGACAGAACTGGATGAAGTTTCTACAGAGGAAGAAGTAGTTGGGATAGTGGTTGTTGGCTCAGTAGAAGAAACAACAGAGCTAGAAGAAGTTTCGATGGTTTCAGATACTGTAGAACTAATGATAGTTGATTCAGAAACAGAAGATGAACTGGATGAAGAAGGAATTGGTAAAGGAGTCTTTACGTAGTAGATTATATCGACAATTTCAAAATCATCATTAACAGAAGTTGTACTATATTCAGTTGAATACGTTGTGACAGTTAGTACTGTTGAATCTGGTTGAGTAGTAGTACTATAGGTGGTACTGGCAGATGATGAAAAATTATGATCAATATCGATTGGATCACACTTGGTAGGATCAAAAGTGCTTGTATAATGAAAACTACTGCTACCTATATTACTATCAATTGTACCATCTGGTAAAGTAAGTGTTAAGTCATACACACCCCATTCATATGAGTTTATAAAAACCAGTTTAACTGGGTATAACATATCTTTTTCAAGGTATAATTCCTTATTTGTTGAAATCATATGTTCATACCAAGGTTTTATTGAAGTAGCGGCAAATGGAGGATTAGCTGTATTTTCATCGAGATCACAACAACCAAAAGCAGAATCGGCACCTACAATAAATGTACCACTATCATCAGCAGTTAACTGGACTTGATAGACACCAGTTTGTGGAGCTTGATAAAACCCTGTTAATTCCATTGTAAAATTGCCGTGAGAAAAACTAGAACCGTAAAAATCATCATTAGTTTTGTAGTCAATGATGATATTAGCATTAGTAACCCCAGTACCCGATGCTACAAGTTGTGAGTTAACATATCCACCTCCATAATATTCAGGGTCTGTAAATAGGTCGGGATCATTGTGTGGGTAGCTATAAACCTTGTAATTTAAACCAGGAGATAGATCACCAGCATGTTGACAGGCAGATGGACTAAGACCTGCCAAAACCTGTTCCCATAAAGTAATGGAGAAAATAAGTACTTTAAAAAAAATGAAATTTTTCATCGTTATTGTACTTTTAAAAGTCAATTAAAAATATATTATCAATTTAAATGAGTTTAAACGTATTAAATTGTTGTGTTATACGACGTTGCGTTTCAAATTGTTAAAATTAAAATTGATACAGAAGAAAACTACAAAAAAATTGTTATTTTTAGATGATATTTATAAAATTTTTGAATTAATTTTGAAGTCTCAAACACTTCCAAACTAAGTTATGAAAACTTTGAAGGTTTCGTGATAATAACTAAAATGGTGGTAGATTATAATTCATTGTATTGTACCGAGTTTTTTTGGTATTCTAACATTTATTCACTGAAAATTCCAAGTACAATAAGAAAAAAGGGATGAACATCAACGAACATTCCTCTAGGAAGAAACGACTGAAAAATTAAACTATTTAATATTCACAAACAATAGAAAATAATAGGAGTAGTCGTCAAAAGAAAATAAACTTTCAAAACATGGGTAAATTATGATGCCCCTATTATGAAATTTCTATTAAAGTTTAATTAAAAACCAGTAGAAAACCCAGTAGAAAACATAAGCATTGGACAAATAAAGTTGTCACTATCATGATAATTTTGAAATCATATTGTTTAAGTAAATATAATAGTTTAAAAACAATTATGCGTGTCTTCTACGTTTTTTGAATCAAAGGTAAGTGATTTCTAGTTTCGTAATTCCAACCAGAGTAACGGACATAAGTATCGCTCCCCGTAAGTGATAATGAATATACAGTAATATTCAGTAGAATTATTTAATCTAATTTGGAAATATTAAATGGAGGAAATAATCAACATTTCTAAAAGAAAAGTATCGGTTTCAGCCGGGTTGAAATCTTCAGGATAGAATTAAACAAGTAACTACACTACGATAAGCAACGTAATTTAATTCATTAATAATGATCGACTATAATTTTAAGCACGGTATTTTTTTTTATTTTTCCAAACAATGGACTTGAAAATTTCTCAAAAATTGGCGATACTTATTTTTTTGCTGTATAATCCCGTAGATAATCTTGAAATATAACACGGATCATTTAAAGTTAGAATGTGCATAGACATCTGAAATTACTTGTTCTTTTTTAGTAAATGTTTTAGTAAAGTTTAAACCACACGTATTTTTAAAGTTATTAATCAGAAGGGAATTTATTAATTTAATATATCGAGTCCAATGATTTACTGATGATGGTCGGTATTAAATGAGTTTGCCCAACATTAAAATAATTGAATTTTAATTAATATTAATTAACTTTAAGGAAAATATTGGGTTTTATCGGTTAGAAAAATAATGATGCAAGAAACATATATTTAAAGAATTAAACACAAAGTGTCTCATAATAAAATTCTCTTTGCTGAAACTAATGGAAAATCTTTATTTAACTTAAATTTTAATTTTTGAAATAAAATAATTTAGAAGAAGTTTTAATTCTGAAGTTATCTTCTAATTTGTTTGAATGGATTGACAACACATTTTAAAGTTATTTGCGCTTTATTGAATTTATGGAAAGCTTAATCCTTACTGGTTCCTTGTTTCTTTTTCTTGCTTATCCATAAATTTATTGTTTGCTCAAGCACTATTTAGTCAACAACAATAACGGATCTTCTCATCACTATTCGTTTTGTAACAACATTTTGACTGTTTCTTCTGCGGAAATATATTGCTTGTAGTATGTACCTTTTAAATAGTCATGTATATTAAAAAAAAATTGTGCATGATGAGGAGATCAAGAAGTTTCTGTCATATGCCACAAATTATGATTTGATACTGTCAAGACAACGTACAGAGGGATCTGAATATACAAAAAAACAACATATATTAGAGATGGAATATAACTTATGGTCCATATTGTGGATCCATAAATCTTCCTCAAGTATATAAAGTATAAACAAATATATAAAAGTTATAAATACCCGAAAATATTATATATAAATTATTTTTTCTTACAATACCGTATTATATGATATGACATATATGGTCATAATGTCTAAACCACAGATACATACTTTCAAAAATCAAACTATTTTGTAATGAATTGACATATTCCTCGATTAGTTTGGTTCACTAACTTAATTAATTCCTCTTTCTAAAAACTCAAATTGTAAAAACAACGCTTTAAATAAGTTATGCATCTTAAGGTCCTAAATTGTAGTTCAAATCGCATAGTTTCTGTGGTTTGAGAACTACTTCAACTTCTAGATGGAATTAAAAGATGTCAATAAAAAATACGTTGTAATTGAATAAATTGTAATATAAGCTCATTTAAATTGTTCTTCAATTGAAATAACTTCTATTTTAAGCGAATAATTTACTACAAAATTTTAGTACCTCAAAACAAGAATTTGTTTAAGTAATAAAAACGTTTGGTAATACTGTTTGTAAATTATCCCAAACCATCAAATAAAAATACTGGTAAAATTAAAACTTGAATTTGGTTTTAAAACTTGTTAATGGAAACCTTGACCAAACCAAAGTTTCTTTAATCGAACTCATTTAAATCCGATAACACAAACTCATAAATCAGAGTACTCTTTATTAATCGTATATACATCGGGTTTATTATATCGCATGAATATAGAGGTAAAAAAATTTTTCTTAACATTCTTCCGCCTTTGCATTTACAATAATACCAATTGTAGAAAGAACCATTAAAATTTAAGAAATAAACTTCGAAAAGAATGAAAATTTTACCTTTTCGCTATTCTATTTCAAGACAATAGATTTACAAAAATAATTGATTTTGGTAACGGTGTTTAACTTTATTAAATTGAGAGCCAAAATTTCTCGATCTCTTTGTTTTGTCTTACCTTTTTTAGAAATTAGATAAATAAATGTCGGACCATTTCAAAACATTATTCGGAGAAAATTGTTTAGTGATACTGCTACATTTGTGTCTGTGCATGCATTCGGAAAAGATGCTACGCTGAAGTAAATGAAATATTTAGTTTTTTTATTGTACCGGTTTAGCAACAAAGTTTATCTTGTTTTGTCTGAGTATTGTGTTTTATAACGTGCGGTAGTTTCTGTGTGCTAGTAAATATAGTAGCGATCTTTTGTATTGGTCAGATAACTTAAATTCAGTAATTGTTTTAAGAAAAGAATTAATGGGCTAGATGTAAACTTTCCTGTTGTTGACTAGTAAATATTAAAATTAGTAAAAATAAAGTTTTGAAGTTATCGGATTTCTCTAACTTTGCGAAGGAATTACCATGGAACTTAGATGTAGAATCTCTTCTAATGAGACTAGGCATTTGATTTCTGATACCAAAAACAAAAACGAAAACAAAAACATTTCCCAAAGTTCAAGAATGTTTTCAGAATCGATGATTAAGATTGAAATTTAAATTCTTGAATAAAATTTATTAAATACCTCGAGATTTGGAAGACCTTTTAAAACCCTAGCCAAAAAAAAAATCGAACAAGTATATTCAATACCTAACTGTTGCTTTTATTATTTATATCAAACTGATACTATCATTCCAATAGCAAAAGTACTTTATACAAATCGAACTTACTCAATTAGCACAAAAATAAGCAAATAAAATTTTAATTAACTATTATTCTTATTCCATAAACTCTTATTGTAATCATTTCTATTTCTTTTTTTTGACTATAATTTATAGCATCTCTTGGTGATTTTGCTATAAATATATTGCATTTCTATTAACCAGTAGTGATACCTTATACTTGACATCTAATGAGATCATTAGAATCAGGTAATATCTAAACAAAGTATGGATTATTTCCTTCCTCATTTATAGTGCTAAACTATTTTTTTAATTTTAAAATATTTTTAGTATATTATACAAATGAACAATCAACTTAGTAAACTATTAGATAACTATTGTAATAAATAGTTTGCTTAGGGATGTGGTATATTTATTATTTAGATAAACATACATTGTGATTGGTGAGGTAAACATGTTTGAAGAAGCTTGCATTTTATATCGAAATAACAAAATAAATTAACATAAATTCTAATACCAATATGCGTGTGGGGTTTAATACAATAATACTAACACTTTTCTCATTTTATCTAGATAACAAGACAATAAATATTTTTTCTATTCAATAGGAAAATAATATAGTTGCTTTATTAAATCAAAGTGCATCAATTCAATTTCAATAAAGACACATGTAAGGTATTTTTTTTATCAATTGTAGTCAGTGACAAATATACTTATAAAACGTTTTTGAGCTGATCTTTCAGGACAAAGTCTGTTGTCAAATCCACACAAGATCAATGATATTCTTACGTGGATAAACATATTCCTATGGATACCGAAAATAATTCCTCTTTTTAAAAGAAATTTAGTTCGTCCTCTCTTTGTTATTTAAAAAATAAATTGTTTAACTGTTAGAATCAATTCTTTTATGGGAGTTTCTATAGGAATTACATTTAATTCGCCAATGAATTGAGAGATATATTTTTTGCCCATATACCAATTCCACAGGAAGTTAACATCAAACAACTTGGTTCCGATTTTATTTTTTAAAGCTTAAATTCTTTTAGAAGGCTATATTTTTAATAACAATGCACCTTTACTCCATGATTTGAATAATCTACTTCCTATAAACATACCCATCTTTCAAAAACACATATCTAAATTAAATATTTGATCTATTGAATACAATCAAATCAACGATAACAACGAGAAATTCGATACCAGAAAAATCATTTTGAGGTTAGTATAAAAAAATTCGCCATTCGAGACTTTCAAAAATAACAGCACAACAATTCATCTTTCTCACCATTTTCTTCAATAACATGTAAATAACTACAATTCAATATAAGCTAAAAAGGAAGTTGTTTTAGTCATTCAATAATTTAACATATAAATTTGCAAATTTCATCCCAATTCTTCCAACCGCTGTTAAACCATCAACTAATTGTTTCACAGGTAAAAGTAATGTAAACACGTCAAGGAAACGTTGAATAGTTTATTTCTTTAAAGATGGCTTTAAGTGATAATTGTTCGTTTTCGTTCAATACATATAGCAAAATACTTACATGTAATAACCTTTTCAATTGTATTTCAATAAATCGAGTTATAAAACAATAACGGATTGAAACTAAACAACAATCATAATTTTTTTAGTCTTATCTCAAACATAACGTTTTTTAAAGCTTATTAGTCGCAAGCACCCCATTCAAAAACACCAATCACTGTAGTTGCAATTATTAATTGTTGTCGACTAGATTTAGTTAAAAAGTTTACCAAAACTTTTTTGATTTCAATTGGCCCATACCAATCTTTTATTGTATCATTGTCTTTTCCTTTCTGCTAAATATTGATTGACACTGTAGGTAACAATATCCATTTACGCAAGTAACCAACCAACTCTTAAAATCTCGAATAACTATTATATTTACATTATCTGTTCATACATTTTTAATATGGTAAATTTAACAGCCCCTTTGCAACCAAACACTACAATGTTTAGATATACAAGGCATGTATTTTATTGATTTCAAATATCTATTACCGTTATTACTACCATTTAACTCATACACGATATCTATGCCTACTCTTTCTACTTAAATGTAGCAAGTTAAAAACATTTCTGACTATTTTAAAATATTAATACAATCGAACCACATGTTAGTTAAAATTTCCTCTATTTCTTCGTTATTCTGTCTATGATACCCACCGTTTTCTTTATTTTTGTTAAGACTTTAAGCATAATAAAAACGTTATAGTAGCATCAATACAGACTGTGTTTATGCAATTAATCATGAAATAATAACAATGAATCTTTCGAAAGTTTTTAATATTTTCGAAGAACAAAAAATATTGAAATTTTTTTATTACAGATACATGCTATTCTTGGCAGTATAAACAGATATTGCTAACACGAGACCTCTATGTATTTATCAAATATTACATTATTTGAATACAGTTGCTTCATTCAAAAATATATTTAACACGAGAAGAGAAAGTATACCCAGTCGCAAATTATAGCAATTGATATAATATATCTTTTATCAAATTTACAACAGTATTAACAATTTATTGGAGTCATTGTAACAACAGTTTAGGGTTACTATTGTAATTATTATACTATCTGTATTTGAATTATCTAATCAATATTATAACGTAAACGTCATGTATATTTATTATTGAAATCAAATACTAGTTCAAGTTATTATGTCTGTAATAAAGGGAAAAAAAAAGATCCACATCTCTACTACATCTCGTGTAAATGCGATGAACCTAAACATGGTTTATCTGAGGAAAATTTAACTATATTATCTTCATTTCTTTTTTTTCCTTTTTGGTTTTGTTATTCTGGTTCATATTTGCTCTTTTATCCATTTTACTTGCGAATTAAACAAAATGTGGTGAAGTATCTCAAAGTATCAACTTTGATTAAAATTCTGATATTAAATTTTCAATCAGAGCTTTACACTACGGTATTAATTATTAGATAAAATTGTTAGAAATGGTAAAATTATTACTGTATGATGAATAATGACCAATAAAGGCAACTTTAGATAATTATTGTACTCATTTATGTAATAAAAAATATCAAAAGATAAATATCACTTTCTTTATAAGGGAACTTCCACCCAAGGGGCACAAATGATTGTTTCAATGTTTACAACAAATGATAGCGATATTCTGAGTTCCATTACAATTTATTAATATAAGAGGAAAATGGAATATTAACTGAGATATTTGAATTTATTATAATTCATTTCTTTATATAATTTTTATATAATCAGACGGAAATTTCATCTAAATAATGTATAATACTAATAATAAAAATTCCAATTCAACTATCCCAGCTCGTAACCCTAAACCCAAAGCAAAATCTTATACTTTATTCAGATTTTTTTAATTCAACTGCGGTTGGCAATGATGTTAGTCATAATTTCTTCATTCTTTTGGTTAAATTTTTTTGTATTAATTTCAAAGAAGATTTTGATACCTCTCCAATAATGCATAGCGTCTCTAAAATCAGATGTTTATTTGATGCTTTAAAACAATGGGTTATTTATTCTTGTTTTTATAAATTAAGGGATGATAATTTGATTAATGTTAAATTAAACCAGATTTTTTTGAAGCCAACTAGGTGCTGGTTAGTTAAATATGTACCACGAAATTTATAAGGAGGATGCTTTAAAACCACGTTATTCTATTGTGAAAACTGGTCCAACTAGTATCTCCATTGATTCCATTCCATTCAGTAAAAATATTTTGAAAGAACTTTTCAATTTTGTCATTAAAAATTTTGATAATTCAATCTTAAAATTGAAAGAGTTCTATACTGATGTAAATGATGTCAATACTATGGCATGTTTCTTAATTCGTAGGAAAAATATTAATGATCACATTAAATCTAAATCTGGCTCTATAGTTGATTCTTTTGATTCCAAAGATTCAGACAACATTTTGCCTAAACCTAGGTTTCATAATTTTTCTGACGCTCAGGTGAAGGCTTTTAACAATATTATTAAAGAATGTCTTATTTCTGTTGCATATTTAATTTTTTTGACTTCTTCAGGTCCTTCCAGATTAAACGAAATTAGAATTTTGAAGCACGGTGGGTTACATAGAGATTTCTTTTATGACCCCATTGATGAATGTGTTTCTATTTATACGGAATATAGTAAAATAAAAAAATTGGATCCTTTATTCAA
This sequence comes from Grigorovia jiainica (nom. inval.), assembly GCA_030571715.1. Lineage (NCBI taxonomy): Eukaryota > Fungi > Ascomycota > Saccharomycetes > Saccharomycetales > Saccharomycetaceae > Grigorovia > Grigorovia jiainica (nom. inval.). The sequence goes on along the minus strand of JAJLYE010000040.1, from coordinate 24,858 downwards.
ATGTCTGCCAGGATCAGTTTCCGAATATTTTCTTTATGCTTGTATAATTTTAAAATCTTTACAAAGGAATTTAATTACAAGCAATAACATTATTGTTCATAAAAATCTCCTCGGTCGTACCAGTACCAGTGATGATCACGATACTGTTGCTGTTGAAGGTATACCAATGTCAGATGTGGAATATTCGTTATTTGCTACCGATTGTTACTTTTTCGTTGATCTTAATCTGGTTTGTTAATTGATATTAAATATTTTCATAAGATTTCAGATTTATTCTATAATTGCAGTGGTTTCGAAATAAACAACCGTCAATTCAGACAGGCAATGATTCACCTGAATAGAGAATTGACCACTCCAAAATATTTTAAAAGTGTCGAGACTCAGGCTGGTCATTCATATGCCCCTGGTGTCACTAATTATGGTAACGAGGATAATAATCCAATTTATGTGAATTCAGAAGATTTAAGGAAACATAAATATATTTGCTACTTATGGCAATATCACATTTTTGATATAATCACCACGTACACAATAGACCTTAAAGACTATGAAGATTTCAAAGCTTCCATTTTTTTTTTCGTGCTATGGTTCCACTTAGTATTGAAAATAATGGAATTAATGAAAATAATGAAATACTTTCTTTAGAAAATCCTTTAAAGGATTATGACTTTTCTCCATTCCAAATCTTAGATTTTGGTAGAAAAATTTTTGGTGATCATTTTAAATTTAGATACGGTCAAGAACTTGTTATTTCATTACTATTTTCCCAAACTCCTGTAATCCCACTAGCTGCGTTACCTAATTTTGGTAAGACGTTATGTTTTTACCTACCACTGATGTTAATTAAGAAAAATTTTCCTGATGTCGTTTCCTTTTTATTTGTCCCATATCGTTCCCTGGTAGAAGATATGACGAATAGATTATCTGCCGGGTTTTTTTTAAAAGTTAACGATATGCTTCCTTTTCCAAGAAATAATGGATGTATTGAAGAAGTTTTCTCAAATGCTAATTTGTATATTGGTACATATAATGAATTTGGTAAAAATTTAACCATTAATATGTTCAATAAATGGAATGCATTATATACTAAAAAGAAATTAGGCTTTTTAGTTATCGATGAGTGTCATAACCTCATTAATGAACAATCTTTTCGTTATGATACTCTGAAACATATTCCACAAATTAACTTTGAGCATTTTTTTAATGCGTTATTATTGTCTGGTACTATCAGGCATAATAACATTAATGAAGTATTGAACTTTTTTTGTACTGAACCTTCTGAAGATGAGTCTGCTGCACGTATTGTAAACATGATTGAAGATATTCCTTTGAGAAATATTGATAAATACTTTATTCATGTTGGTAATGATGGTTTTCTTGAAAAAATCACTGATATTACGTTTAATTTTTTGAACAAAGAAGAAAAATCAAAACTAATTATCGTTTGTTGTTCTAAAGATGCTGCTGCTATTGTTCATGATAATATTCATGGTTCTGCTTTTTGTACTGGCGATAACACTACTTCTGAAAAATGTGAAGCCATTAACATCTTTACTAAAGATCCAAGCACGAGAGTAATCGTAAGTACCGTTATGGTAACTGAGGGTCTAAATAGTCAATATGTTTCTTTGGTGATATTTTAAAATTTTCTTCCAAATATCGTAAAGTACATTCAAAGTGCAGGATGTCTTATTAGAAATAAATGTGTTAATGGAATGATAAAACTTTATCCAATCCATCTTCAGTGAAACCAAATAACTGTTTAACTCAACAACTAAATAACTTTTATTGTTTAGATGTCAAAAACCACCATGGTTGCTGTCATTCTGAACCAAGTTCGGTTTTAGATTATTTATTTTCAAAAAATAATACCACCATTAATGCCTGGTTAGGATATTGATTCTGATTCTGATCTAAATGAATTAGTAACCAATACTAATTTTAATTCCAGACAACTTTCTAATTACAATAATGACGTTTTTGTCACCATCGCTCCCTCTACTGATGTCGTTAATGATTCTTCTTCTTCTCATCCCTCCACTACTAATACTTTAATTGATGACATTGAAAATGTTTCTCTTTTTATTCTCCGTTACTTCTTCCAATAATGATACAGCTAACCAAAATGGTACTTATATTGTTGATTCAGATAATTACAATTGTCAAAACAACGTACAGTGGGACCTGAATATACAAAAAAACAACATATAGTAGAGATGGAATATAACTTATGGTCCAAATTGTGGAACCATGAATCCTCTTCGAGTATATAAAGTATAAACAAATATATAAAAGTTATAAATACCGGAAAAAAAATATATATAAATTATTTTTATTATAATACCGTATTATATGATATGACATATATGGTCATAATGTCTAAACCACAATAATAATTTTAATTTGTATTCTAGTGCTGTCAATAGCTTTATTCAAGTTCCATCAACTTCAAATGATTTGGTTTAATTATTCTAACCTTTAATTTCTCCTCTTTGTCGTATACGAAGAGATCATCTTTCTTAACGCAAAGATACAATTCGTAAAGTTCCAGTGGTATTTTATGCTTAATAAAATATATGAGAATTTGTTTTATTTATTTGATATAAGAGTTATATCCAACAAAATGATTCTTTTACCACCGTTAGTAGGATTTTATTTCCATCATATGACAAACTTTCGTTAGCTTCTTTATCGATGAAATCATCGAAATTCTATTTTTTAATGAACAATTTTAATTCTGTTACCCATTTTGGGAAATCATAGAAATTTTTATACTTAACTTTGATTTTAGCTGAGTATAAATACCAATTTTTCATTATTACCATTTTATTTTTTAAATTCGTAATACCCAGATTCAATGGATTTATTATATAAAAACTTTGGTATATTTCCTTCGATTTTTTCTTCAATGTTTTTGCTTATTCTTAACCCAAGTAAATCATATCCTGTTTTTTGTTGACTTAAATTCTTTTTCCAATTCAGTTTCTGAGTTTTTCTTTAATGAAATTTATCTATTTTTCTTCTAACTCATTTGAAAATTTGGAGTTAATTGTCCCCATTAACTCCTTAAGATCATCAACGCGGATGCTACTAGGCTGGTTTCCCCAATTGGTAGGTTCCTTGTTAGCTAGTTTTTGATGTCTGTTCTTTAAAAAGAATATATTAATTTATAACTTTCCTTTTTATCTTAAAGAATGTTTTAATAAAATAATGTATGAATTATGATATAATTCCATTAATTTACTGTATAATGATATTATTTACAAACATGAGAAAAGGGAAATAAATATTCAAGTTAAATTTTAATAATATCAACAAAATTATTCATTTATCACATTATTAAAATTACAATTGAGTTGTAAAAATGTCCACTTTTATTTAGAAATTTAAATGAAGATGAAAAATTGATATAAAATTAGGGATTGGTGTTGTTCTTTAAAATATACATCTCATCACGAGGTATCTTTATAATATCACGCGGCACAAATTTTGAAAATTGAGAACCATTTTTTTCTTTTTCTATATTATTTTCTTCGCGTTGTTTACCATTTTTATTGTTTTTTTGGTTCTGGAAAATAAATTCGTAAAATTAAAGATTGTTAGCGATTTGCTATTAACATAAAAGTTAATGGTTGGTTAACAACTGTTTTGCTCGTCTCAAAAGATTATATAGCTATTAAAATTATACCATATTTTTAAGAATATAATTTACACGTTAACATGATTGATATTTCAGAGAATATTTGCATTATCGATGGATTCATTATTGATAAAAATAAAAAAGAAATTATAAGTCCTAACAGGGCCAGCAGACTATATACTAGAAACGAAAGACGTAAGCTTGAAAAATTTCAACTGGCTAAATTTGATTTCGATATTTCAATTTCATGTATTAAAGATGTCGGTGCAGATCTTTTTAAATACCTAACAACTGAAGATGTCAAATTTGCCGAACTAGAAAATGGCAAGATAATATGGACTGGGTCCAAAAGATATATTGAGTTTAATAAAAAGTCAATGAAAACATTTACTTTGAACTGTTATAGACTACCTTTTGGTGGTAGAAAAAAAATATTTTTAAGAAGTATCGAAGATGTTCAATATTCTCAGTCCAAATCCAACTCCAATGACGTATCTGAAAACTTTGGAGATGTTATACATGGTGTCCTCATGAAAATCCACGATCTAGATCGGAAATCAGTTTTCATTTTATTTCTTTCATGTTTAATTTATTTGATTTTATTGTATTTTGTTTTTTTAGTGTTCTGCATGGAGTTACTTAAAAGAAAAAATTATACTACCTTTTAGAGAAATTAAAACTTACCAAAGATTACATTTATTTAAGTAAATGTAGGTATTTTGAAATTTTTGAAATTGAAAAATCAGTCGTCAATTTTTACCTTGTGGCATATCATCTTCTATTAAATAATTCAACGAGATGAATATTTAAAAAAACTGTCTATTGAAACAATATAATAACGAAGAAGTTGGAAAAAATTAATTGATCCAAAAATGGGTTCTTTCTTCGACTACTTGAAAGTTACCTACAACAAGGTTCTTGCTGAAGATAAAGAAGAAAGAAGAACGTTTGTTAGATGGGTTCCAGAACATGACCAAGTTATTGTTGTTACTAGGGTGCTTAATTTTGAGATTCTTGAATCGATCAAAGAAGGGCTTCAAAAAGATATCAGAACCCAAATCAAAGATTTGTCCAAGTACGCTGAACCAGGTCTGTTGACACTGTGTATTGCTCAAATCTTAGTTAACCTAGATGTAAATGTTGACCATGATGATACCAATGACAATATTTTGCACTGTTTCTTATTCCATATCCAAAAGTTTCAAAAAATGAAATGGAGGGCTGGTGTTGATGGTAATGAAAAAAATCTTGTTTAAACGAGAATTTTACCAAGATGTCGATGGTTCTAGTTTGGTTAAATCCAGGTTTTCCACAACGTTTCAGTTAGTTATCTATTTTTTCATTTGGTGGTTTTAACCGTAATGTGTTTGTTGATGTGACTGACAACACTTTATATACCAAACCTAGTTACAACAAGAACAGAAAATACTATTTTAAGACCATTTATTGCTAAATTGTGTTACGATGAAGCCAAAAATATCAATTCGTCAATATATGTGAACCATTTAGATGCTGAAGTTACCACTGAAATTGAGAATGATGGTGCTTTAGTTGCTGTTAAAGATGAAGAATCAGCAGAAGGTGATGAATATAATGGAGCCAAGGAAGTTGCTAATCAAAATAAATCTGAATTTGGTTTAACTGCTTATAAATCATTTTTATTTTTAAGTTTCAAGAACAAGAATTTCATTAATAGAAACCAGTTTAATAGTTTGTTGGGTATTTATCTTTCTGGTACAGCTACTTAACATTCTATTAGAACCTTAAGACAATCATTAGCTGCTTTATGGACGTACAATATAAATGCATTTGATCAGAAGGATGATGTTGGTAACATTGTTAAAATTTTTGGACATAACGTTGTGACAGGTGCCAATGCTTACTTCATCGACAAAAGAACTCACATAGACATTGGTGAGGGGGAAATTGATTTCCAAAGAACCAAGAAACTATGTAGAATCTTCCAACTGTTTTGTGGGTTGTACTACCCCAGCTGAAATTAAGAAGGAATTGGAAGATCCAGACAAGTATCTTATTCTAGGTGATATTTTAGATCTAGAAGAACAAGGTAAAATCATGTATGGTGATGAATTTAAATTTAGAAACCCAGAACAAAGGAATTTTACATCTATGGTTTTGAATTCCCAATGTAAGATGCTTGCACTTCAAGACGAGACTGCTTTTGGTAAGAGTTTAACGTTTATATTACCAAGGTTAATCGTTAAGAAATACAATGGCAATCGTTTCAAACATTTTGTTGCTGTTCCTTTTGAAGCTATGAAGGCGAATACTATGGCCAAGTTAGAAAATGCCGGTTCAGTTGTTGCTGATTTTAATGTTTTAGATAAAAACTGATTACATTTCTAGGATGCAGGAAGTTGATGTTTTTGTTGCTTATTTTGAGTCATGTAATGAATATGATTTCAAATGCTTGATG
>JAJLYE010000040.1:7155-18761 GCA_030571715.1 Grigorovia jiainica (nom. inval.) | reverse complement strand
AATAATATCTAAATCTTTTGTCATCTTTCTTTTATTTGACGAGTATTTTTATTTTATATCTGATCAATTATTTTAAAAGTATAAAGTAAATTATATATTAATTAAATGAAAATTATTTATAAAAAATTTTCCAATTTTTCAAAAATTGTGACGGAAAAATAAAAGTAAGATTTTGCTATTTTAAGATAGCTTTGATAAACTTTATGAGGATTTTTTATCTGTAAGATATAAGCATTATATCCAACAGCTTTAATTGCTGTTGAAGATGAAGAATCAGAAGAAGGTGATGAATATGATGGAGACAAGGAAGTTGCTAATCAAAATAAATCTGAATTTGGTTTAACTGCTTATAAATCATTTTTATTTTTAAGTTTCAAGAACAAAAATTTCATTAATAGAAACCAGTTTAATAGCTTGTTAGGTGGTTATCCATCTGGTACTGCTAATAAGCCTTCTATTAGAACCTTAAGACAATCATAAGCTGTTTTATGAAAGTACAAGATCAATGCATTTGATCAGAAGGATGATGTGGATAACACTGCTAACAATTTCGGGCATAACGTTGTGACTTGTGCCAATGCGTAATCTATCGAAGAAAGAACACAAGTAGACATTGATTTCTAAAGAACCAAGAAACTATGTATAATCTTCCAACTGTTTGTGGGTTGAACTGCCCCATCTGAAATTAAGACGAAATAGAAGATCCTGACAAGTATCTTATTCTAGGTGGTATCTTAGATTTAGAAGAACAAGAAAAAGGATGTATGGTAAAGAATTTGAATTTAGAAATGCAGAACAAAGGAATTTTACATCTATGGTTTTGAATTCCCAATGTAAGATGCTTGCACTTCAAGACGAGACTGCTTTTGGTAAGACTTTAACGTTTATATTACCAAGGTTAATCGTTAAGAAATACAATGGCAATCGTTTCAAACATTTTGTTGCTGTTCCTTTTGAAGCTATGAAGGCGAATACTATGGCCAAGTTAGAAAATGCCGGTTCAGTTGTTGCTGATTTTAATGTTTTAGATAAAAACTGATTACATTTCTAGGATGCAGGAAGTTGATGTTTTTGTTGCTTATTTTGAGTCATGTAATGAATATGATTTCAAATGCTTGATGGATAATTGGGATGATTGTACTCAAGGAAGATATCGTAAAGGTTATATGATCTTCGATGAAATACATCGTTTTTGGACAGATAGCGGTTACTGTCAAGGTTTAGCTGAAATCAAAGGCTTTGATTGGTCCGGGGTTTTAAAAGTGATTGGTTTAAGTGCTACGCTACCTTGTTAGATGCTTGATAAAATTATGGTCAGACTACAAATGTCAGCCAAGATGGTAACACCTGCAGCCTATTACAACACAATCAAGACCATTTCCAATAAATCTTTGAGAGTAAATGTTGATGTTACTTTTTATGATTCGATCAAAGACAAGATTTTAACATTGATTAATAATTGTTTCAATATTTCCAAGAAAAGTAAAGTTATTTTCTTTTTCTTCAATAAGCAGTTTATTTACGAAGTTCGTGATCTGTTACAAAGAGAAAGTCTATATTTGGCTGTGATTGATACTGGCCAAAGTGAGCATCATAAACAACATGTTTTTGGTGAAATTGAAAACGATGCTTCTCCTACTAGTCAGTGAACTTATTTCCAACTGGTTAAACTGCAATTCAGTAGACTTTGTATGTTTGGTGTCACCATATGATTATTGTGTTGATTATCTTCAAATGATTGCGGGGATAAGGGGTCAAGTTTATGTTCGGATTATTAATGCTGCTGATCGTAAGGTAACTAAACAGGAACTAAATCTGGCATATATTGAATGACAGTAATATATTACCAAAAAAGTGTCTTTGTTTTATGAACTCGATTATGAAGCCCATCAATTTGTTGCAACTGTAATTCAGATACTGAATTGGTAAATGACTTCATGAATGGTTTACTGGGTAATTTTGAAGGTGACGCTGATGATGTTGTAGAACCAATTGTAGAGGATGATAAGATGTCTGAAAGTGATACAGGTATCATGGATTTGTAACAACAAGGATGTGTTATGGCTGTTCCAATTGTAGATGGTATCGAATCTTATGGTGAGTTAGAACGTAGATTGTTATCAAGGAATGGTGGTAAATTATTGTCGTTATATGATATAATTAAAGCTGACAAATTATGTACTATTCATAAAATGGATATTATTTTGGATTGAGTTCCCATAGAAAACATATACCTATGGTAATTTCAACCAATTCCTGGTTTATGTGGTCAATATTTTGAGGTTCATCCTGAAGAATGGAGCTCAAACATTGGGTCTGCTCTGAAAATTATGGTTATGGAATATTTTGTTCTGTTCTTTATAATAGGGCTAAAAATATTTTAGCAGAATAATTTTATTTCAAAACGGTTTGATATAATACAATTTTTGCTATTAGGTATTGAAGAGTATGATCATGATTTATACTCTAATATAAAGCAGTTATTTGATAAAATATTTAAACAATTACAACGTCGTAAGGACAAGTCGTTCTATTCCGAGGTCTCCGATTCCAAAAAAGTTGGTGTTAATCAAATTGGGTGAATTCTATTCTTTTAACAACGAAAAGATCGATAATACAGTATCAATAAATCCTATTTCAATTTCCTTATTTGTATTTTATGGGTCTTTATTAGACTAAAGGATTCAAATATGTCTTTAAACAAAGTCTGGTATTGGATAACTTTGATGATGTGAATAACCTTCCCATATTTGTTAAAAAACTAGTAAGAAATGTCTCTTAGAACAATATGAGTATCCCCTATTATGTTATTATCCTGAGTCTTTGGTTTTAATCCTTTGAAGAATTAAATTGCCTGATTCAACGAAAAGATTGCGTCTCTAGCCTTATATAAATGTTAATATATAATATTTGTCAATTTAATAATATGTCTTTAATTTTAAATATATTCTTATAACAATTTATAATATATTTTTATTCTTTACAAAAAGCGTATATTTTGGAAGGTACCTTGTATACGCAAATATCTGCTTAAGTCTCTTAAGTCTATTTAAATGTTATTTTTAAAAAAATCTCAAATTATATAAATAATGTGTTGATATTATGTATATTATACAGCCTTCTTTATTAAATCATTTAGCTAATTTCTATTTAGATAAAATGGTTTGAAATTACAGTTTTCTATATAATTGAACTCATGATTTCATTATACACTTTCTTCTAATAAGTAAATTGAAATTATAATTAAAGAATCTCTTTAGTGTTCACTTAATGAAAATAAAATCAATTAGTTAATTTATATATTAAAATTTGCAATAATTAATTTATATATTAAATTTGCAATAATTAACTTATCATACAGTGAAATTGAAATATCTCTATTTGGTTCTTGGATAATGAAAAGTATACCGTTTTAGCAATAAATGTAATCATCAGCATACTTAGTAGTGATAATAATGCAACTGTTATTTTGGAAAATTCTTCTAAGTAAAATCGTTGTGCTATTTTAATAATCTCTAACGAAATTAGATAATAGGTATTATAAATAAATCCTGCTTTTTCTGAATAAGTATAAGAACATGACTAGAATAAATCAGGTTAGTGATTTTTGCATACCAGTAATATTTGAAAGGAACTTGGATAAAAAAAATTCTAGATGATTTCGAGATTGTATGAAATTTAGAGTAGAATTACTATTTTTAAAGGCAACTACTATTCAACAGTCGTAAGGTATTGAAGATTAATTTTCTATAATTTGGTTGAAATATTAAATTATTCATAATTGAAAAAATTAGATTCTCATGTAGTAAGGGTTTGGTGTGATACTAACGAAGTAGTTAATTTATACTATTTAATAAAAAAAATAAAAAAGTATCAATCGTTGTAGTATAATAAAATTTCATCAATGTCTATAGTGCCCGGTGATACTTTTAAAATAGTTGATTGATATTACTTAATTTTTTGTAAGATTGTAGTAACATTTTAAAGTCAATATAAATCAGAATAAATTTGATAATAACAAATTGTACTACAATCCAAGACTTGTTCCATAAAGTTTTATTAATAAAAATATTACGTCGATTTAGCTGGTTGACTTGTCTGAAAAAGTATTAAAAGATAAAGAACAAAAAATTGATATTGTCAATAATAATTTTCAGGAAGGTTTCAAAGTATATTAGAAAATGAATGATAATATATTATTAATATGGTATGGTGGTTAAAAACTAACTTTATCTAAACTGTTGTGAATATTACAGAGCAAATTAAATTATGCTACTAAAATATTTTTATTGACAATCCAGTTTCTTCAAGTGTAGAACAGCCACCTTCTTATATTATTTTATTTAATAATAGCTGCAATCATGGTCTTGAGTATTCGAATATTCGAAATGTTTTAGATATTGTATTTAATTGTTTCAAAAAAAATATTGTTAAGAAAATTAAAAGAAAAAATATAATAATTTTTTTTATTTAAAGAACATTTTTAATAATTTTAATATTGATATAAAGAAGTTATACTGTTGTATATTTAATTGAAATGTTCTTCAAGGAGTGAGGAATTCTAAATGATTAATATTAAAAATTTACAAGAGAATGATTTCTTCATGGAATGATTGTTTATTTATAAACAAGAAGAAAGAAATGGGATTAATTAATTGTTAAATGATCAGCTTTAAATAAGAATTTTTTCTGGTTTGTTACCATCAAATAAAGAAGGTTAAATATCAATATTCATTGCTAATAATTAATAATTATGTCAACTAAGAATTAGGTTAAAGGAATTGATGTTATCAAATACAATTACTTACTTTACATTAAAATTATCAAATAAGAATAAATATTATAAACCAGATCCATCCTGAATCTAATAAAGATTAACGTTGATGTAAGATAATTTATTATTAAATTTTACTGTTTCAGGTACAATTTAAATAATGGGTGCTAATTACTAATACTTTGAAACATATTAATAATTATCCAACATGTTCAAGAATTAATAAATATTTTCAATAAATGATCTTTCATTATTAAAATGACTATGCTTTTTAAACATGTTGTTAAATATATCCTACTGTTAAACCTAATTGTTAGAAACGATAATATACACAATATTTGATGTGATATTTGTTCAAATTTATTTAATACATACATTTTCGTTAATAATATACAATTTTAATTGTGACAAATGTCCTCCAGGATCTAAGATTGGAAGACGAAAATTATAGAGTGTACAACTAATACATTTATATGTATAGCGTCCAATGGTATCAGAAAATTTCAGCAGAGAATGGAAATATACAATATCGATATTTTTCATTATAGAATATTATCAAATATAATATATTTGCATATAATACCGAATAATGTCAAATTCTAGCAGATAATACTATTATTAATATAATAATGTTCAATAAAGACAACTATAATTAGGTTATTGGACTCTTTTAAGTAATATCTATGTTTCTAAAAATACCTAGACTTCTAATACTAAATAAGGTAATTGGTTATTAATTGGTTTGGAGAAAGTTGTTTAACTAGTAAAACTGCACCAAGTTTAAAGAAATCTTAATATACAAGTAACATTAACTTCTCCCAAAGATGAATTAATTTTGTTCTTTTAAATATTTTTTATTCTGTAAATAAAATTAAATAGACATAATGAAATAAAATATTAATATTGACAAAATGAATTCAAATAATACAGCTAACGCAACCTGGTAGTAATTGTCAAAAGCTCGATCTAGAACCTCAATGATTTTGTTTTGTAATTTATACTAACCGCTCAGATGTTATATAAAAAATCTAATAAAATTCAGCGTTGGGTTGAGGGTTACTGGCTGGGATAATTGAATTTAAGTTTTTATTATTTATATTGTACATATTACAATTGCATTTCTGTCCGATTATATAAAAATTATACAAACAAATGAATTATAGTAAATTCAATTTTTTCAGTTAATATTCGGTTTTCCTTTTTGTATTATAATTTTGTAATCAAGCTTTGAATATTCTCAACATTTCTAACCATATCAACCCCTACTTTTACCAAGCCATTCCTCGAGATAACATCTTTTGTGCCAATGATCCTTGGAGTTCTCAGTAAGCAATTTATTAGCAATTTCGTCTTTGCAAAACATAGGAAGGATTTTATTTAACCAAACGGTAATTTCATGAGGAAAGCATTTCCAAAACAGTTCCAATATCTTTTGTTCTGTTGAAAAAGACCAATCGCTACTTTTATTCTCAAAACATACATTTTGAATTAAATAATATACGATACCATACCCATGATATGCTATTTCCATTTGAAGAATTGTTTTGTTATCGCCTTTATATTTCTCGTACATACTTAAAAAAAGCCACCAAAATTCTCTAATATTCTCTAAATCTTCAATTTTATTTAGCGACATTAATTTGTTAACAATTGGTATGCAAATCAATTTCCAACTTGTAGAATTCAAAATAGTACATAAAATTCCAAGTGACCCATATGCCTCACTTAAAATTTCTTTTGATAGTACCATTATTAACCTCATTATTTCTTCTTTCTCTGTAGTATCGGAACAGTTTTCATATCTTTCGTGTAGTTGTTCAAAATATATATCAAAATCTTGATCAGAATTTCGTTCATTTTCAGGACTATAACGATATACAAAACTTTTAACTAAAATAATACAGATTTTAGACATTATAAAATAATTAATTTTTTTAGTATTAAGTTTAGTGTTGAAAATTTTAATAATATCACTGGGGTGGAATAATAAAAATCCCTCTCCAATGTATATACCTCCGTCAATTTTTTCTTGAGGTGTATAAATATCATCATCAGTCCAGCAATCTTCATAAAATGCACACTCGAATAGTTTATATAAGCCTTCAAACACTTTTTCATTGGAATTCAAGTCAGGATTGTTAAGGATTTTCCTGACTATATCGTTTGCTTTCTTTCGACAATTTAATGGATTATTTTTTAAAAATACCATTTCGAATATACCGTCGTTTCTGTTGTCATTAAAAGGAAGAAAATATGCAAACTTTCCAATGTTTGCCAAAAGTATTGAAATTTTTTCACAGTTGGCTCCATCAATTAAGCAATTATCAATCTCACGATCAATTAATTTAAAAAACCGTAAAATATTTCTAGCCGCGTTGTACATATTGAATACTATTTCTGATGCAATTTGATCTGCTAAAGAATAGGTGTAGTCTTCTAATTCGTTGCAATTTGACGCCAATAGTTTTTCATATTCGTTAAATTTGGTGTCAAGCTCCTCCTTGTGATTTAAATTATAATTTTTAAAAAGATCATTCATATCCTTCTCAAACCACTCATTATTGTTTTTAGGATTTAGATTTGAGAAAGGTTCCTCGACAGAACATTGAATAAAAACAATTTTATAATATTCATCAAAAAGAGTTTCGTTACATGATATTAAACATTTAAGATTGGAAAATACATAAAGTATCAAATTTATTTGTTCAAAAGTCAATTCTTTTCTTTCACCTAATTCGATATATTTTTTCAGTTGTTGTAACATAAATTCGATATATTTTTCACCTTGTGATGATAAAAGTACTTCAAAAGGAACATCTTTGTCTTCGACTAATTTTAAGATGCATTCCGAAATACTAATAATATTTGGTTCATCGGAGGGTTGTATAAAAGGAAGTGATTCATCAAAGTTTCTGTTTAAAGAGCATAATAAATTATCTATTACGAGTTGATAGATATTCAAGTCGTGAGAAAAAATTTCTCTTGAGGATAATAATAAGGAACAACAAGTTGTTCTAAATTCTACTGCAATAAATTCTGGTATATCTTGATCGTGAGTCATTTGCAATAAGGAATTTATATTAAAAATATAATCAATAGGATTACTCATTTTGTCAAATTTTAGAGAAATGGATGGTATTCCATATTCATCAAAAAATCGTAAAACGGGTGGTACTTCTCTCTTATCAAGATTCAAATATTTGTCGAGAATCCAACAATCTATCTCTAATTGAGATAAACTTGCAAATTTATTCTGTTCGTTTAAATCAGTGATAACATTATGATCAATAATATTCTCACATAGTAATTGATGTAAATCAAATTTATAAAAAAGAGTGAAACATGCATATATTATTACTTTTGCTTCATTCCGATTATTATTTAATTCCTGTTTGGTGCATTGACTATTGTTACGAGTTAAATAAATTTTTGATAAGTTTATAGTTGAATTTATAATAGAACGAACTGATTTGAATATTTTTTCTGCTATTTGTTTATCAATCTTGACATAATCTTGCTCTTTACATTTGAAAAAGAATCCTGAATAATTGCTAATGAACTTACTAAATTCAAATATTTTATCCCAATCATTTTGTAGCAGTATGAAATCAAAAAATGTAACCAACCATTGAATGTTAAGTAAAAAAACATTATTATCATCATAAGCATATTCGTGATATGTGTATTGAGGTATAACTTTACTTAATAAATGGAAAACGTAACTTGCCAACTCATAACTTTCGTTATCATATTTTAATTTACCAAAAAATCTTAAAAAATTTTGGAACGTTCCCTTATCGATAAAATTTGGCCATCTATTCGTATAATTGTCATAATTAGGAGGAAAAGAATTAATCAATAAAGATATGCTTTCCTTTAAAATTTTTGAGTTATTGAAATTAATAAGATTATAATTTAGAAGATTATTCAATAAGGGACAATTGTTTGTATGAAAATGGTTGAAAAATGCCTTTTTTATTTTAAACAGTGTAGTATCAGAATACGATGCGCATTTTAATACCTGGATTATCAAAACACCGTAAAATGTTAGCATTAGACGATTATAAATTATATTTTTCGAAAAAAAAGTATTATATTCTTCTGTGGATAATTTAAATTTGCGATGATCAAGTGCTGATGAATTTTTTTCAAAAATGTTATTAGAAATCAAATATACCAATGAGTTAATTGGACTAACCCAGGGAAAATTCTCATCAGTGTCTTCACATGAACGTTTAATGGACTCTGAATATAAAATCGATAAATAATTCATTATTTTTTTTACAGATTGTAATTGATCATCGTATTCATCTTGATTTAAAGCTAAATAATTAAACATATTAGCCAATATGATTGAATAAACATCAGCTTGGAATAATAAATCATTTTTATCAGTGGGGACTTCCGGTATGGTATCAATATGGAAATTATTAATAATTTTATTATCTAAATGTAATGATTCCATTGATTTTTCAATTTTAACCATTATGTCATCAATGATGTCCAATTCTATTGGAAGAGTCATTCTTATCAATCGAAATGTATGTAAGATATAAAGCAAAATAATTTAAACAATCTTAATAATTTTGATGAAAACTTTTTTTCTATTTTTCTAAAGTTTAATTTAAATCTGTTGAAATTTCCCATTATGGTACAATTTTGCTGGAATTTGACATTATCCGGTACCATATACAAATATATCATATTTGACAATATTGTATAATTGAATTTCCCAATGTTGTACACTTCCACTCTCTACTGATATTAGCTGATACCATTGGAGACTATATGTATAAATATATCATTTGTACATTACATAATATTCATCTTCCAATCTTAAATCGGGGAAGGTTTTTGTCATAATAAAAATTGTGTATTATTAACAATATGTCTGTATTAAATAAATTTGATCACTTTCCTGTTTAATTTCATATTGTCTAATTTAATACTTACTTTTTATTGAGTTAAAATACTAGGGTGGGGAATATATACCAATATATCTGTTTCAAGTTTATTTAACTAATATTTCAAATTATATAAATAATGTTTTGACATTACGTAGTTTTCTCTATCTTATGTGGTTTCTAAATCGTTTAGTTAATTCCTATCCAGATAAATTACATTTTAGTATATATTGGATCTCATGATTTAATGTCAATATACACTTTCTTCTAATAAGTGGATTGTAATTATAATGTAACAATCTCTAGTGTTTATTTAATGGAAATAATGATATTGCTATATCAAATAATCAACCTATATATTAAACTTTGCAACAATATCATACAATCAAATTGAAATTTCTCTATTTGATTCTTGGATAATAAAAAGTATACAGTTTTAGTAATAAATGTAATAATATCAGCATAATTGGTGGTGATAATAATATAAGTGAAATTTTGAAAAATTATTCTAAGTAAAGTCGTAGTGGTATTTTAATAACCTCTAACAAAAATAGATAATTGATGTTATAAACGAATTCTGTTTTGTGTAGAATAACTAAAAGAACATGATTATAATTAATCAGAATACTGAATTAGTATTTGAAGAATTGTTGTATACCAGTAATATTTGAAAGGGATTTGGATAATAAATTGGAGATAATTTTAAAAAACAATTTCTAGATAGTTTGCCAATCAGTTTTATAATATCATTGCTATTTTTAAATGCAACTACTACCCAATAACCTTAAGGTATATTATAACTGAAAATTATATTTTTAAAATTTGGCTGATATATTAAATTATTCATGATTGATAACTTTAGATTCTCATGTGGTAAGGGTTTGGTGTGTTATTATCGAAATAGCTAATCTATACTATTTAATAAAAAATTAAAAAGTGTCAATCGTTGTAGTATAATAAAATTTCATCAATTTTTATGACGTCCGGTAATACTTTTGAAATAGTTGATTGATATTATTTAACTAAGATTATGGTAACATTTGAAAGTCGAGATAAATCAGAAGAATTTTGATAATAACAAATTTCCAATCTGAAACACTGTATGGTAACGGTCGGCGTTTGGTTTTTTTTGGCGGGAAAAACAAAAAAAATGGCTTTTGGATTACACACTGTATGGTAACGCTCAGACTTTAAGTAAATTTACCGCGAAAAACAAAAAATGACAGACTTTAGAATAGTATGTAAATTGGCCGATTCAGACTTTAGGAGAAGATTGAGACATACTTCAGCGTAAGAGGGCGCACTGTTAGACTTGTTCTATATATTAATACATAAATCGATAGCTAGGATACTTGTGCATCGTATGGTACATGTCTTGTTGTTGTATGTTTTATATTGGATGACTAATGGCGACCCAAAGTTTGCTACTTTTTGGAGCACGTGACTCATCTTGAATTCTTGAATGAGGGTATCTGATGCTCATATTGTACCATTAGAATCCCCTTGGTCACTATTATCTTGGTTCTGAGTATTGGGTTGTATACTGGTCTTGTGTTTGAGAAATGGCAACATTTAGTTACCTACTTTTTTGTGTGAGGGTAATAAGGGTACCGATACTTATTATTTGATATTTTATCATATTTAAATACTTAAAAGATACTATAAATGGAGCTGATAGTAGGGGTACTAGTAACAATGCACCATGTTTAGTAGTTGTGATTATATTGTTAACACACTGTATGGTAACGCTCAGACTTTGTATTTTTTTTGCGGGAAAAACAAAAAATGACAGACTTAGAATTATAGTGTAATTTTCGAAAAATATACTTTCAATTATTAATCTGACATCTTTTGGATGATGTGTGCGCTACATGTAACTTCTGTAATATATTATTGTACACTGTATGGTAACGCTCAGACTTTGTATT
>JAJLYE010000039.1:3986-79101 GCA_030571715.1 Grigorovia jiainica (nom. inval.) | reverse complement strand
CCGGACATCATCAAAAATATTAGAAAAACTTGAAAATGTCATTAAACATAATTAAATATATACTTTATATAAGGGATCTTCAAAAAAAAGTTTAGTCCTACTATTACCTTATAGGCATGATTAGCCGAGACACCGCTACCATCTTCTCACAATACACTCTAGAAACTGCAAAGGGGTTACAAAATAAATCTTTTATTTAAAAGATAGTGATAAACATAAGTGTTTTCTCAGGTGGTAGTATCCATGTTAGTACTTGTAGAAGGTTATTCTTTTTTAAAGTACATGTAAATTATGAAAAATATTTGTTTAAGAATGTTTTCACATTTCAAAGTATGAATTATGTTAGAATTTCCTCAAACCCTAATTGTTTGTTATATAATAAACCAAAACAAATAAAAAAACAAGACAAATAACGACAAAATTAAAATACACCCAAGCCCATTTTAATAAAAATGGGCGTGTGGCGTAGTCGGTAGCGCGCTCCCTTAGCATGGGAGAGGTCTCCGGTTCGATTCCGGACTCGTCCATATTCTTTTTAAGTTTTTTTGAAAACAATTAAAACTGCAAGACTCTCATAGTTTTTGTTTTTACCAAACGTTTAAATTAAGTGCTTTAGGTATTGATTAAGAACTTTAAATTTTCAACTTAATACCTTTCAACCGTTTCGTAGTGATTATTGGTTTTTATTGCATTTTAGATATGACTGGTTCACAATCAACGATTGATTCCAAAGAGATTCAAACAACTTTTAATCCAAAGAAAAGTATATTGAAAAAGAAAGCAAACGCAAAGAAGGAAAATGATACCAAGATAGTTTACTCTGATGTTGATCCTTCTTTAAATATAACATCCCAGTATACGGAAGATGTAGTTTCTCAAGATAATACTACTACAAGGCTCAATAGGCGTGTTTCATTTGCACCAGATGTAACTTTACATAGTTTTAACTTTGTTGGTGAGAAGTCTAATATCGACGCTGACGAATCTATGGAACTGACTCAGCCATTAGCAACAAAAAATGTTGTTTCTACAGATCGTAAAAAATTGCCAAATTCTGAACTACAATCCAATGCTATAGTACCATCACAATATATCGAGAATGACACCGAAGAAGATATGGACTTTACAGAAAGACAAGAAAAATTATCACCAATTTTATTACCAATGGTAGATAAGGAAAATGATGACATTGAATCTACTATGGAATTGACCGAAACTAATCACATTGTCCATGATCAAGCACTTGCCTCAAAAGATACAGACCATATACCCTCAAGTTATAAAGCTTTTCCGAACTCCTCAGAACAAGTTACCGGTGAAAATTCCTTTAAGGAGTCCATACAACCAAGACAACTGCATGATAACATGTTCAACAAAACAAATAACGTAAAAAGACGACAAAATAACGATAATAATATTTATGATGGAACAGAATTGACTCCATCCCAAGACCAATCAATGGAAATTACACAGGTCCAGGATAAAAGCTTGTCAATAGCTAATGATGAAATAAAGTTAACATCGACCCAAGATCAACCAATTGAAGTTACACAAGTTCAGAAAAAGATCTTTTCAAAACATGATAATGATGAAATAGAGTCAACCTATGCGCAAACTCAACCAATGGAAATGACTCAAGTTCAGAACAAGATCTTTTCAAAACATGATAATGATGAAATAGAGTTAACTTCAACCCAAGACCAACCAATGGAAATAACACATATCCTGACTAACGGCATTTTGATAGATAAAAATGACGAGATGGAGTTGACCTCTACAAAATCTCAACCAATGGAAATAACACAAGTTCAGACTAACAACTATTCGATAAAAGAAAATGTTTTTCCAGGAGTACACTCCAAGCCAAAACTATCCAACTCAATTATTGAAAATACGATTGATACTAGTCAAATGGATTTTACTGAAGTAAAAGCTGGAATCGTTTATGATTCAACTATAAACGAAGAAGAACAGATGGAACTTACCCAATTACAACCAAAGAAGGCAGTAAAAGATCCAAATATTGGAAATATAAACTCCTTCTTTGAAGATAAAAAACAAATAGAGCCGACTAACATCGAGGAAACGATACAATTCACCGAACCTCTCTCACATAAAAGACCCTTAAATGAAGAAGAATCCAGAAATGAAACACCACGGAAAAAAATAAAGCCTAATACTGATGATGCATCTGATATGGATTTAACACAAGCTGAAAGAATGTCACCAATACCTTTTAATCATTATAAAGATAGTGACAATAACGAAGGCGAAGTTTTATTAGATGATTTTATAGAAGAATTTGGCTTCTCCATTAATGACTCAATTTCAAACTACCAAAAGAAAACAATCCAACTTCCCTTGATTGAGAAAAAAGAGATTAAAGAATTTAACACTTTTGCTATTTACAATTGTGAATATAATGAAATACCATTTTTTAAGAGAAATGCATTTATTTGCAAGGATATATTAAGAACTAATGATGTTTCGAAGCAAAACTTCTATGACCTTCAGGAACAAATCAAAGTATCAACTAATACACCATCATTATTAAAACACTACTACAATGATAAAAATACTGGCATAACGCGTATGAAAGAAAATTTTGAGTTTTTAAAGAATTATTCGAAATTAAAAGCCCATATATCCTGGTATAAATGGCGTCTATCAAATAACAATACGATCAAATCACAATTACTAGAAAATCTGACTAAAGTAAAAGAAATTAAAAATAATCTACGCACTATATATGGTAGGAATAAAAAGGAATACGATGGGTTAAAAAAACTAAAGAAAGAAAGTAAAAATGAAATATTTAAATTACAAAATAAAGGTGAAAATATTCAAGCAAAGGTCAAATTTCAATTATTAGAACAATATTTAAAGACCAAGAAACTGAACTTAGTTGACAAACCAATTTTGTCCCAGCAGAAAGACAAATTACAATCCGAAGTAAATGGCCTCTCTCGTGCTGTACTCAAAAAGGAAAATGAAAACACAAAGGAAATGTTTAATAACGATAGATTACAATTCTATCAAAATATCTGTGGGTTAAGCATCATTAAGATAGATAATTCTATCATCACTATTAATATTTCACCGTTATCAAACTGTCTTATTAACATTGATTTAGAGGAAACATGCGGTGTATACTTACGAAGAATTGAAAAAAACGAAGACGTTCTGGATTTATTTAAGATCTTGTTAAGAGAAAAGATTGAACAAAATTATAATATGAATATTGTTATTAAAAATGTGTTAACACAGCTGCTGAATGATATGATAAGTTTAATCCCAATCATAAACTTCTATTCTGTATTACGTTTGTTGTTTATTACAAAATTGAATGATGAGAATTACATTGAATTTATTGATTTTGATTTTAATACAGAGACTAACATTACTTATTTTGTGGATTTGTCGAATTTAAGGAGATGGATAGAGGGACGATCTGTTCACATAAATGCATCAATCAACAATTCAAAGGAAGTGTCATTAGCTATTCTACAAGAGCAATTTATTGATAAATTTAATAAGTTTCCAAATTTGTTACCGGTTTTGAAAGTTGTTAAAATTTCATTAATTTAATTTGAAAAAAAAAAAAATTTTGTATTTCAATAAACAAAAAAATAACATCGTGTATTTATATAATTCGTCATTACTCATTGAAAAGGCATTGCACTGATTTGATAAGGTATAAGTATAGAGTAATTATATTAGTATCTATATATAGTATATCCGTATTGATATAATGTTTGGGAAAAACACAACAAATACTTCTCTTTTTGGGAATGCAAGCACATCCACTCCAACTTCAACACCAGGCCCGGGTCAACAAATGAATCCTAATGCAATGTTTTCACAAAATAAGACTGGTTTATTTGGTAATGTAGCACAAAATAGCAACATTGGCACTTCTACACCAAGCCCATCGACAGGCTTATTCAATCAACAAAACCAACAAACGACTACTGGTTTATTCGGTAATGCTAATACTACCTCTACACAACCAACTGGTGGATTATTTGGTAATTCCAATACAACTGCACCAACGAATAGTTTATTTGGTACCAAACCAACTGCACCGGTCGGTACCACCGGGGGGCTATTTGGAAACTCTAATACGACAGCGTCAACTAATACCGCAGGTGGTTTATTTGGTGCCAAACCAGCTGTAACAACTGGTGCCGTTGGTGGACTTTTTGGTAGTTCTAATACCGCCGGTCAACCAGCTACTAGTAGTGGGTTATTTGGAAATTCTAATACTACTGCACCAGCTCCAACTGTAGGTGGTTTATTTGGCAACAAGCCAGCCACATCTGTTAATTCTACAGGTGGTTTATTTGGTGCCAAATCTACTATTCCAAATACTAGTGGTGGTCTATTTGGTAATTCTGCCACTCAATCGGCAGTTGGTGGTGGCCTTTTTGGGAATACTAATAATACAAACGCCATGAATATTAATGCTGTTCCATCAAACACTAACCCATATGGTTTAAACATTAATAACACACAAGGTCCTATTTCCAGCATGCCAACTTCCATTACTGCATCTTTGGCTAAAAAAGAAAATATTAGTAATACCAATGAACCCAATTCAACCAATATTCCAAAGCGATCCTTTTCAATTTCATCATCTTCATCAATTCAACCACCTGTTACAAGAGTTCCACAATCGAATTTATTCCGTAAATTAAGCTCAAGATTAAGTTTAATAAATAACAATTCTTCGACTAATGGTATTTTTTCACAATCTTGGTCCAACAGCAACATTTTGAAATCAAATAATACTTTATTTGACAAAAGTAACACAAGAACCTCAAATACTAATTTAAATTCCATAAAAAACTTAAAAACCGATTTTACTAATTTACGTAACTTAAAGATCGATTCAAATAGAAGTGCCGCTAAAAAAATAAAATTATTTTCTGGTAAAAGTAAAATCACAAAAGAAACCGAGCACCCTGCTATTAGACAAGAAGACGTTATGGTCAAGGAAGACAACAATGTTATCAAGGAGACTAATATGGAGCCAATTGTAAAAATCACCGATGAGGTAAGAAACGATGATCCTTCCTCTTCCAATAAAGTGGGTAAAGAAACCGAATATTGGTGTTTACCATCCATTGAAGTTTTAAACCAAATGTCGACCGCCCAGCTAAGTGCCGTTTCTAACTTTATACTTGGTAGAAAGGGTTATGGTAATATCTCCTTTAACTATGATGTAGATTTAACTGCTTTTGAAACGGATCTTGCAGATAGTTTATTTGGTAGGACCGTTATTTTCCATGCTTCCAAGACCGTGGAAGTATATCCTGAAGGTAGTGACAAACCTTCTATTGGTTATGGTTTAAATGTTCCAGCTACTATTACACTTGAAAATATTTATCCAGTTGATAAGAAAACTAAAGAACCAATTATTTTAGATTCGGCAACTTCTCACCAAGCTCATGCTTTAATAAAAAAATTAAAGAATATTAGAGATATGGAGTTTATTTCTTATAATCCATTCGGTGGTATTTGGACATTCAAAGTAAATCATTTCAGTATCTGGGGTTTGATTGACGAAGAAGATATAGAAATTGATAATGAAGATTTAGATATATTAAATGAAAATCAGCAATCAGTAAACACACATCAGACAATAGAACAAAATGGCAGAAATTTAGCTCAATCTAACAATCAGAATATATTTAACAACTACCATCAAGATGCAGTTGTTTCTAACCAATTAACTGCTTTGAAAAACGATTCTATTATTGATAAACAACCGTTTTTAAATGAAGGTTTTATAGATGAGAAACACTATGAACCAAATGTCGAAGATTTTGATTTTGATGGTTTAGAAGCCGATCCGGATTTAAGTATATCTCAAGATTGGGTTCAACAATTAAAATTAGCTGGTTCGAAAGAAAAAACAATTTTCTCTAAAACGGTTCATTTTAGATCTAATCAAAAAAGGGTTGCCCATCTATTCAGGGATTATGAAGAAGATAACAAATCACAAAAACAAATCGAACCATATTTAGATTCAAGGGATGATTCTTCTGTCGGTATTTTACAAGACACTGGCCTTACTTCCCAAAAACAAAGGGATTCTTCTTCAAAAGTTTCTTCATTTTTTTCGAATACTGAATCAAGTAGTAAATTCAATATGCAAAATGGATTGTTAACTAATCATATTTCCAAAAGTGCTATCAATATTAGACAAGACTCATTATATCCTAAGGTTGTTGGATTTTCTACCAAATTCGAAGATATCCTTTCATTATTACCTACAGGTAACAACTTTATAAATGCTTGCACTTTATGTTCTGTTTTATTCGATCCTATTACAGTGGAATACTTCGGAAACGAAGAAAGTGTCCAAGAAGCACTATTAAAGAGTCAAAAATACTCCAATTTATCTTCATGGATTGTAAGCCAATGCGAACTTGAAGTTCATCACAAGATAAACCAAACTTCATGTGCATTAGATAAAATATTTTATTATTTAATGTTGAACGATGTTGTGAAAGCGTCTAAAATTGCTATTGAATCTCAAAATAAACATCTTGCTGTTTTGATTACTTATTTAGGTTCAAATGATCCACGTATCCGCGAATTATCTTCGTTACAATTAGAAACATGGTCGTCTACTGGTCGTTCAGTGGACGCTAAAATTATTCGTATCTACAAATTATTAAGTGGTGATCTTTTCAGAGATAAATATGATCTAAACAAATTATATGAAGAATTTTCGTGGTTATCAATTTTTGGGTTGTCAATTCTATATGGTGAAGTTGATGAATTCTCATTAGAAGAACTAGTTCGTAAGAATATTTCTTCTGTCCCAACAAGCCACGATTTACGTTATGGGATTCTCAATTTATTTAGTGCTGAAGGTAATGTTGATGAGCTTGTAAGAGACATCACAAAAAATGTTTCATCCAATGTATTAAATACACAATTTCTTTGGTATTTAGTTCAAATCATAAGATTTGGTGATTATCGTGACATTTCTAATGAAATAGTGGATGAAATAACGTTAAGATATATCGAAGAATTAAAATCAGCCAGTTGCTATAAAGAAGCTTTATATGTAACCTTATTTATTAATGACGATTTAAGTGCTCAAAAAAATATTGATTCGATTGTTTTTGAAAACATTCCAATTTTATGGGAACAATACATCAATGAGCAATATATTACAGAACTACAAATTCCAATGACATTAGTCAATAAATCATTAGCATTAAGTGAAAAGAATAAGGGTAATCACATTCAAGAAGTGGAATATCTACTTCGTGCCAAATTATTCAATGAAGTTGAAAAGGTTATCAGTAGTGAAGTAGGTCCAAAATTAATTCTAAAATATAATGCCTCAAAAGATATCAAATATTTAAACACCTTAAGTGAATTCATTTCACGTATTCCTCGTGATCAAATAAGAAATTATGAACAGAGTTTATACATTTTTTCCACTTTTATTGCAATAGTTACCGGTGAAAAATTAAGCAAAGATATTATTGATACATTACAAAGTAATCTTAAATTATTTTACGAAGCCAACAAACATTATAAGGTCGTTCCAGCATGTTGTGATATTATTTTAAAAAAAGTAACATATCAATGTGATTAATATCATATTTCCATATCAAAATATTAAAAAAAAATAAAAAATACTCATTTATAATATATAATATATAATCGATATTACTAATTCCAGTAACAAGAATAATACTATTTAATTATCATTTTATTATTAAATCTTGAATCAATCGTTTCATTAATTGTGAATAGTAATTACCTTTGTAAAAAGACAGACGATTTCTTTGTGATTTTTTCATGTAATGATTACTTAAATATCACCAACAGCATCTCTAAGGGCTTCCACAACTTCTAAAATAGATTCAGAAGCTGGGCTATCAGGATAAGTGTCTAAGAAACTTTCACCATTATCTGCACATTTACCAATTCTTGGATCCAATGGTACAGAACCTAAAAATTTAATACCTAATTCTTTACAAAGACCTTCACCACCACCAGTAGTTGGTTTGAAAATTTGCGATTCACCTTTACAATTTGGACAAACAAAACCACTCATATTTTCAACAAGACCTAGAATGTTAATACCAGCCTTTCTACAAAAATCAATTTCCTTTCTTACATCTAATAATGCGACTTCTTGTGGTGTGGTAACAATCAATGCCCCATCGATACCAGATTCTTGCATTAGTTTATTGATTGAAATATGTTCATCTGAAGTACCAGGCGGAGTATCGATAATCATATAATCTAATTGATCCCAATCGACGTCTTTTAAAAATTTCTTAATTAATTGATTCTTTTTGGAGGATCTCCAAATAATAGCAGAGTCATCCTCAGGTAACATATACTGAATAGACATTGTAGCTAAATTATCCGCAATATAAACGGGTGTCCAACCAGAACTTGACTCGTGAATTAATTCATCTGCACAGCCTAACATATGTGGTAATGATGGACCACAAATATCTAAATCCATGGCACCAACTTGTAAATCTTCATCAGCAGATAAAGCCCAACTTAACATCGTACTGAAAGTGGATTTGCCTACACCACCTTTACCAGAAAGCACTAAAATTTTATGTTTCACACCAGATAAATTTTCAGTAATTAATGGGATATCTTGATCAGGACCCTTAGGTAAACTTTCACAAATTTCTTTATTAGCACAACCATCACAGGCATCTGCCTTACCTGCCATTTCAGATTCTGGACCAGGACAATGCTCTGGTTCCTTTTCATTTAATGTGTATTCTGGAGGTAATACTTGTTCTTGAGTTTCACTGTTTTGTTCCATTTCTGTATTTTCCCTATCTATATTGTTATTAGGCGACATAATATTTAGATTTTCACTGTTTTATTGAATATATAAGAGTGTATTGAATGTTTGAATGATTAAGTTGTGTAAATTTTTATTACTCATCAGCTAAAAAGAAATTGAAATCATTTAAAGTTAGGGCTTTGGCAAAACAAATATTAGGGTTGTAATTTCTACACCCAAAAACGTTTTGTGCAAAACCCTAATTTGTTAGGGTTAAAATCTTTAAATTTGTAATTTTTTGGGAATTCACAATTGAATTGGATATACAGCATAGTAGTATTGATGTGATGATGCTACAGATTGTGTCATCGATACCCTTAGAGAATAACCTCACAGTGTTATGTGAAACCGATTTTGACTTTCCAATACCTATGAATGTAAATAATTTAACATTCGCTTTGATTGACCAAATTTCAGTCAATAAATTGGTATTAAGTGATGGTATAGAAATTTATCAATCTGTCAATGTCAATAGAGAGAAATTCGTAAATTTTACCCAATCTGATCCTCAATGGGATATGGACATATTATGGTATCTTATATTGAAGTTTCTAACCGGTAATTTAATTTATTGTCCTGAATTAGAGGAGTTTTTGAAAACCCATGAAAAATTAACAGACAGCATTGACTTGGTTGGTGAGATTGATAATAATTCACAGGAGTTTAAACTAATTTTAAAATTAAAACAAAGTTATATTGTGAAAAAATTGACCCAAACAGTGATTCCAAGAGTGAACAATGTTGAACTAGATTTGTTTAAGCTATCTGACAACTTATTTGATGTTAACGTCAGTAATAATAACTATATTAATAAATTATTATTAGAAAGAAATAAACTTCAAAGTTACAACGAAAAATTATTGAATGAAAGAGTTGAATTAGATAAGATTATTACTGATAGAGACATTAAAACAACTGAGATAATGGTTAGTTTATTAAACTCCAAGAAAATGAAAATCATTGAACTAGAAAAGAAATTGTCCAAATTAGATAAGTCCAATCCTTTATTCCAAGATGATTCTCAATTAATTAATAAATTTGTTACTAATCCAATCAATGAATTAAATTCTCCAGGTAAGAGGAGGAAAAAAAACAAGAATGGAAATGAAGAAAAGTCCTTCTCTACTGAACCCATTAAACTAGATTTTTTTAATTCTGATACTAATCTAGATATCAAAGAGGAAGAAGATGATTTTGAACCAGTCGGATTTATGGGCATTAGGAAAAGAAGGCATCCAGTTGAAAGTTCTAATGAGAGCATACACGGAAATAATGATGTTAAAGAAGTGTCATTTAACATCAACGGAAATTCATCAGAAGACGAATCAACACAAACCTCGGCAACAGATGTTAGTTTGAAAGAAGAAAGTGATACGGAAGAGAATACAGACATTGAAGATTCATAAAGAAAATTGATTCTGTTTCCTCATTTCCTTTCAAAGAATTTATATAAAAACAATATAAAATAATAATATTCTAAGACACAAATAAATATGTAAAAACAATTCTTTTGATCTACCTAAAAGAAGACTTTTTTTTAATTATATAGTAAAATAAAGAAAGTAAATAAAAATAGAGATATAAAAATAAAGGTAAAGAAATATAAAAATAAATTAATAATATTGAATAGATGAAAGAATACAATTTTTCAAATATTTAATCAATATCATAATTAGAAACATAAATTTAGGGGGGAAAATATAATTAAAGCAACAACTTCAACTTATAGAGAAGCATTTAATAGTCATTCAATAGGTTAAAATTCAAAATCAATATATATTAAAGTTAATCAAAAATTTGCCAATTGAGAATCAAATAGTTTAATACATTGGTTGACCTGGAAGTAAGTGAATCCAGTGCCAAGCATCAGCATCAGCATCAGCATCAGCAATAGCATCTCTCTTGTACATTGGTTGACCTGGAAGTAAGTGAATCCAATGCCAAGCATCAGCATCAGCATCAGCATCAGCATCAGCATCAGCAATAGCATCTCTCTTGTACATTGGTTGACCTGGAAGTAAATGAATCCAATGCCATGGTTCAGCATCTCTCTTAGTTAAACTAACACCATCTTCTTTGGCGGCTTGTTCTAAAATAGTTGCGTTAACAAATAAAAGACCACTATCAGTAGAATTAGCAAATGGTAAGGCAACAATATCCTTAGCACCATCAAAATCTAAATAGGAAATAATAGCTTCTTCTGGAATAGAAGTAGATTCATCAGGAGTTTCAACTGGGACAGCCATAGCAGCGGAGAATAAAGCAGCGGTGGAAAAGATAGTAGAAAATTTCATTTTGATTTTAGTTTAGTAGTTGGACTTGATTGGTATTTGATTGATTTTAATAACTAGTTCTTATTGGAAATAGTGATTATTGTTCTTGATGGTTATATTATAATTGTAAGAAAATTAATATCAATTTAATACAATAGTGCTCACTCTTTATATTAATTTAAAAACCAATAAAACATAACAATCAGAGCATATAATTGCTTTTCACAATGTAATAATTTGAAACAATATAATGGACTAAAGTAAGGGCAGGAAGATCCTCAATTAATCTTAAATACCGACACAATACTAAAAAGAATACAGATAGAGTTCATATTGATCTAAAATAGGCAAAAAAGAAATTTTAATGCAATTATCGTTAAACCTCTGTTAGAACGAATGTCTTATTGCTAACCGAAAAAGGAAACTAAAATTGAAATTCAATACTAGGCCACAAATTCAAGTGCTATTTAGGCGTATTGTTTCCATGTACTTCATTATTGTACCAATTACCATTTTGAGAGTATAATAGAAACTCGAAACCTTATTGTTTCATAGGTAGTTCGTTTCAACTATAGAAAAAAACTTTAAAAATAAATATTAGTTTATTATTTGAATTTATTATATTTTTTTGATTTACTAACCAATATAACTATATTATTACTTTTATAAGGTCTAAATAAAGCAAAATAAAATAATATCAAATAATGATATAAATTTAACTCCTCAAATAGCAAAACAACAAACAGATCTAAAATATATCTTCGATTCAACACTTCAAAAATTTTCCCTTCTTTCATTTATCTACTACTTTATTTTAAATTTATATTTCTTCTTTATATCGTCTTCTTTTCGATTACTTACCTTATTAGAAAGTAGTACCCTCTTCAGGTTGTGGTAATTTCTTGTTAGCAGAAGTAGCCATTTCCTTTCTTAAATCAAGTAAAATAGTTTGCATGGTGTATGATCTTTTCCAATCACGTAAGCTATGGAAGTCTTTAACTTTAACTTCACCAGTAACATCATCAACACATGGTAAATTAATTTTAGAAATAAATCTAACCTTTGGTGGCTCGTCTGGGTATTTTTCACCACATTCAATAGCTAATGAATAGATTCTATTTTCATGATTACTATGTGGTGGACCTAAAATGGTACCATTCCAGTTAACCATGTTTATATCATCACTGTCTGCTAGACCATAACTACATGATTCTGGACCAAACCCCTTTTCACCCTTATCTAACTCTTCTAATAATCTAAAACTTCTTGGTCTATGTTAATAATAATCAAATCGTAAGTTGTCGAGCGCGGATAAAATTTGTTGTCTCATATAGGCGTGTCGATAAAATAAACATACATGTTAGTAAAACAGCACTTAAACTTAAAAATAATTAAACAAGGACGTTCTAGAAAACGACCTCTACATACACCTTTGACATATTTTATTTTGTTTTATATCTTTGATATTATATAAATTGTTTAATGAATTTAAAATTAAATTAAAATTTATTTTATTTTGAATCAGTTTAAGTAATTGTTAAAATGGATTCCGAATCAGAGAATGATGTATCTTCCTCCTTTGTCCAGACACCACCACCTAACGAGTTAGCATCGGTACCTATAGAGGATACAAGTAACGATGAATCCTGGAAACATAAATTGGAGACACAATTAAATCAATTTGAGATAGAGAAACTACAATGGCAAAGAGAACTTAGCTCAGTAGAAAGGAATTATCTTTTACGTATCAGTCAATTAAAAGCTTCTTTAAAGAGACAAGAGAATCTTGAGGATGATAAGAATGTGAATGATCAATTACAAGAAGAATTTGAGAAAAGATTAAACCAATTAGATACCGAAAATAAAACTAAATTACAAGAATTGGAATTGGAGATTCAACAACGACAACATGAGTTGGAGGAATTTAAATTACAAGAACAGAATAAGTTAAATAAATTGAATGTCGAATTGAAGCAATCGAATTTAAGCAATACTAATTTACAACAAAATTTAGAAAGAATTGAAATAGATAGAAGTAGATTGTGCGATGAAAATAAATCATTACAACAACAGTTAATAGAAAAAGACAATAAAATATTAGAACTAACCACCGATGGAGCCATTAAGAATAACATGGATATTACAGATGAGATGACTACAGTGAATAAAATGTTTCAAGATCAAATGAAATATACAAAGGAATTAGAAGAACATAATTTACAACATGTTGAAGAGATAACTAATTTACTAGAGGTTCAAAAACAATTAAAAGAACAAATTGATACATTACAACTGAAAGGTAAAGAATTTGAAAGTTTAGAGAAAGATTATCAAGATTCACAATTGGAATTATTAGAATTAAAGTCAAAAATTGCAGAATGGGAACTTAATATGGAGACCAAGTCAGATCATGATCATAATGATAATACTTTTACAGAAAATCAAGAAAAAAGTTTGGACAAGAATCCATCAGAGATTATTTCTGATTGGAAATTAACAAAACAGGAAAATGTCTTATTGGTAGATGAAAATAATAAATTAAATGTAAATAACAACAATTTGAAAATACTTAATGAGGAACTTGCAATGGAACGTAACCAATTATTAGAATTAAATAAAAATTATGAGAATAACATTATAAATTTGAAAAGATTAAATTATGAAATTGATCAACAAAAATTATTATCAATGGAGGAATGCAAACTATTGAGGAAACAAATCGATGAATTAAATGACTCCAAATGTAATAATCCTGATAATAATGACACTAAAGATCTTGAAGAGAATCAAAAAAATCTAGAATCGTTGGTGAATGACTACAAAAATAAAACAGATGATTTAACAAATGAATTAAAAAAATTAAATGAACAAATGTTACATCAAAATCAAACACAGCTAGAAAATGTCAAGAAAAGAAAATTAAATAATAGTAGTACTAATCCTACAAGCTTAACATATTATTCGCAAAGAATCAATGAACTAAAATTAGAAAATGTTACATTAAATCGTGAATTAGATAAGATGAAAAATTTAAACAAACTGCTAGATGATAAACTGAAAAGATTAATTATGCTAAAAGAGAAGAAAATCAGAATATTACAATTACGTGAAAATCCTCTTGATCGGGATCAGTTTATTAAAAGAACGGAGATTGAATTATTAAGAAATGAAAAAAACGATCTACTGGAGCAATTGAAAAGTGGTAATCCACAGATGGTACCTATATCATCATTGAAGACCTTAGAATTTGAGTTGCAACAAAAGGACAAGGAGATATTTAGATGTAATAAGAAGTTTCAAAGACTGAAAGAAATCTTCAACAGTAAATCTATAGAATTTATTGATGTGGTTAATACTATATTGGGTTTCAAGATCGAGTTTCAACCCAATGATAAAGTAAAAATATATTCATGTTTTGAACCCAAGAAATATTTAAATATTGACTTAAATAAAAATACATTAACCTCGAATATTCAAGTTGAGAATTGGAATGAACTAATGACTTTATGGATTGAAGATCGGGGTCAAATACCATGTTTTTTGGCCACGATTACTTTAAAATTATGGGAAGCAACTCATTAATAAATAAGTCAATCAATAATCATCTGATATATATGGCATGTATACTCTTATATAATTGTATTACTTAAATAATTTATTCAATAATAAAATAATACTCATCGCATCAATTTTCAATTTGAATTTGTTTATTTACTTACAATCCAAAGATAAATACAACCTCCTATACAATTATCTGACGGTATTAGAATCCATCATGGTCTCTGTAACGGATAATGATTACAAAAAGTTGCGCACCTTAGAGACCAGCCTCTACACAATCATATTAACTACAGGTATATTGGGAACAATCATGGGATTCAACAAATATTTAAGGCAAATAAAATCATCAAGTGAAATACCCAGTAATTTTATTAAGAGGCGTTGGTTATATGGTAAAATTACCGCTGTAGGTGATGGTGATAACTTCCATCTGTACCATTTACCTGGTGGTGTATTGGGTGGCTGGGGTTGGATTCGTTCCATACCCAAATTAGAACTCAATAATGATAATAAAGATAACAACAAAACTGTTTCATTTTTCAATAGAAATAGCCCTGGTAGAAGGAACAAATCTACCATTTCATTTTGGAAGACATGGCAATATTATTTGCCTAATCGTAGACAGAAAGTGAAGCAAGTCTCACAATATTATATGAATTTAAACCCTAAATGGAAGGGTAAAAGAAACTTAAATACCATTTCTGTTAGGCTTTGTGGTATTGATGCACCTGAGAGAGCACATTTTGGTAATAAATCACAACCATTTAGCGACGAAGCACTGAATTGGTTACGTTGGCAAATGTTGAATAGAAGAGTTTGGATTAAGCCATTAAGAATTGATCAATATAATAGATGCGTTGCTAAATGTGTTTATTGGACTTGGACAAGAGGTTACAGAGATTTAAGTTTACAAATGCTGAAAGAGGGACTTGCTGTAGTATATGAGGGTACAGTCGGAGCTGAATTTGACCATAGAGAGAAACAATATAGAATGTATGAATTCATTGCAAAGAGTAGAAAGAAAGGGTTGTGGATACAGAGAAAAGTAGAGACGCCTGGTGAGTTCAAAAAGAATTTGTAAGTTCAAAATAACATCATGATATACAATCTCAAGCGAAAATGGAATGCACCTATGTATAAACCTCCACTAAATATTTGTTCTTCCAACTTTCTCGACTTTATTTAAATGTTCAAAAAAAAATTATTCGATTTGGAGATAATTGTAAATAAACACAAATAAATCAAGTAAATCACAGAACGCTACATTCAAGATGATGTTTTGGGGTAGTAAGACAGGTATCTCATCCAAGTATTCATTTTCCAATGCACCCACATTTACTGCAGAACCATGGAGTGTCTTTACGGGTAGATTAAAATCATCTTCTTCCAGTAACAACTCTAGTAATAAAGTGTCTATTTTTGTATTTGACAAGAAACAATTTGAACACTATTTATCCAATTACGGTATCATCAAATCTCGTTCATCTTCTCGTGATAAACAACTATTAGAAGAAGGTTACAATATTCTAAGAGAACAAGTTAACAATTTAGCTAAGTTAAAACATCCAAATATTTTAACATTAATTGAACCATTAGAGGAACATAGCAAAAATTTTATGTTTGTCACTGAATTTGTCACTGGTACTCTAGAGACAGTATTCAATTCCTCACAAACCGATGATGAAGAAGATTTTTTACAAGGCCATATTAAGAATGATATTACTATTCAACGTGGTATTCAACAAATTGTCACTGGGTTGGACTTTATCCATAACCGTGCTAGCGCTGTACATTTAGACTTAGAACCTAAGTCGATTTTTATCAACGAGAACTCTGATTGGAAAATTTCTGGGTTGGGTCATTTAAATCGTTTACCAAGTGGTACTAATACATCAGACTATATTTTTTCGCAATACAATCCAAGAATTCCACAATTCATGACATTGAATTTAAATTTTACTGCACCTGAATTGATTTATGAAAATACTTTAAGTTGTAAAAATGATTATTTTGCCTTAGGTTTATTGATTAATTTTCTTTATTCCGGGAATGATAGATTACTTAACACCGAGAATTCCACTAGTAAGTATAAATCAGAATATACAAATTTTGAAAGGAAAATCAGTAGCATGTCCTGGGATAATGTTTTCAATAAATTACCAACCAAGTTGCAATATTGTATTCCAAAATTGATGAACAGAGATATTTACTCTAGATATGATAATATTACCGATTTCTTAGAGGCAGATTTTTTTCAAGATCCTTTAGTGAAAACATTAAATTTTCTAGATGATTTACCAACCAAATCTAATGAAGAGAAAGTTGTATTCCTTGATGGGTTAATTGAATTGTTACCACAATATCCAGCACAATTATTGACTAAGAAATTTTTACCAATATTATTAGATTTAATGGCTCAATTATGTAATGAGAAACCAGTCAATTCTCACTGTATTTCCAGAAATTTGGAGATTATTATCAAGATTGGTCAAAATTTGTCACAACTAACTTTCCATGAAAAACTTTTGCCCTTAATTACTAATGATAAAGTGTTCCCTATTTTATTATTAAACTCTACAACCTCTTTGATTGAAAATTTAGCTTTATTAAGGGAGAAAATTAAAGTGGAGACATTTACAGATTCTATTTTAACTCCATTAATTAAATTTGTACTACAAGATAATACACAAGACAATGCGGTTATTTTACAAAATAATTTACTAGAGCAAATTGCATTAATTTTGGACAGTTTTGATTTCCCTACGGTGAAAAATTTTGTATTACCAAGTATATCACAACTTTTCACAAAGACTACTAGTTTAGCGGTTAAGTTAAGTTGTATATCTTCATTTGGTAAATTAATCCAACACCAAGCAGTAGATTCCTATACCTGTTCACAAGAGATTTTACCACTTTTCAAGACCATGAAAACTAGAGACGCAAGAATTATGTTAAGATCATTAGCATTATTTGAGCAAGTACCAAAATTGATCACAGATGATAATGTATTAGTAGCTACTTTACTACCATTATTATGGACATATTCTATGGCACCTACACTAACTAAAGTACAATATGCACAATTCGTGAAGGTTATCAATTCATTATCCAGATCTATTCAAGAGAGACATATTAAAAATTTAAATACTGGTAATGAAGAGCCACAAGATAATGCCACTATCTTTAAAAAAATGATTGATACTAATGCACCAAAGAGTACTGTTCCAAAGGCATCTGAACTTGATAATCAAGCTAGTAAGAATGTTAGTGTACCAGTAATTCAACCAATAAAGAGGCATACGCCACTTCCATCAACATCATTATCCTCATCACAGCGTAACCTTGCACCCAATAAACCATCTATGTTAACGGCAAAAAACAATAAACCAGCTATCTTATCCCAAATAAACAATAAACCATCTATCTTGTCGCCAAAGAAGGAAGCACCGTCACCAATACCTCCAAGCATACCAATCACTAGAAATAATGTGTTGTCTACTTATACTGCAAATCAAACTGCAACTAATACTAAAGTAAGTAATTTCGCAAACCAAACTCGACCCAATACCGGGTTTAGTGATACCCTAATAACACCGGTGTTACAGCAAGCTCCGCAACAACAAGTTAACTCCACCATATCCCATAATATAAGTATAAACACACCACCAATGAGCAGTCTCCCACCAGGTTTTTCACTAGCGTTACAGCCAAACAAGAAAGACGACAAGAATCCACCAACACCAACAATGACACCAACCCACCACAATGTGTCTGATTCATTAATATGAGGCTGATTTCCTTATTTTTTTTGGAGGTGCATTTTCGAAAATTTTTGATGTTTTTCTGATATAAAATCTCGAAATTTTTTATTGCTTGGCATTTCATTAACTTACATACACAAGTGATTCAAAACAGATCTCTAATATAATGAATGGTTTACCTACTCTTAAAGGCACATATAATCAGTTGTCTTTTCGTGGTTACACTAAGATTTGTGTAACTGTGGTTAGTGTCATTACTATTATTGTTATTTTTAGTGTTTACCTGATTGATAAGGAATCAAATCTAATACCATACACGTTAGTTAAAAATAATGATAATAGTGTAGTTTCCACTGGCTCTAATAAAAAGTATAAAACTGTCAATGAAATTGCTTGGAATAATTTTAATAATTACACTATCCCATTAGATTTTCAAAATAGTACAATGATATTCAATGCAGTTTTTGCTGCATTAAAACAAGGTGGTGCTGATATTCACCCACTTGGAGTTAGTTTCTTTCCAGCTACCGTACCGGCGGGCACATTGTTGTACCATTCCACTTCTAATTCTACAATTCCAAGTGGATTTGAGTGGTTGGCATTTGATCATGAATTTAGTTATAGTTTTGGGTTACACTATCAAAAATATGGTAGAAACAGTACAATGAGATTTGGTCCCCCACCACCATCACCTGGTCAAAGAAATAATAATACTAATAATATGGGTCCCGGTAGTCCAGGTAGAAAACCTCGTGGTGGTATGCCTAAATCTAAAAACCATTTATTCACATTTAAAACTACCAAAGATTTAGATAGAGTTATTTATTTGGATGGTGCATCAGCTGCTAAGACTAAGACAGGTGAAATGGATACACAACAATTATTAAACGATGTCATTGAATGGAAATTAAATATTAATGATACCAATCCTGATGGTACTTCTAATTCCTATGTTATGGATGAGAGAAAATACGCGGATAGAATTTGTAAATGGGGGAAACCATTCGGTTTACAAGGTTACATTAGAGTGGAAGTTGGTTTTGAATTAATTCTTTGTGATTTTTATAATGGCGATGTGGAGTTGGTCTCTAATGTCACTATGTCAATGCCACATACAGTAATGGGGTTACCTGCACCAGCAAATAAGACCAAAGAAAATGGTTGGCCAATTGATTCTGATGGTAAATTTATTGAAAATGAATTAACTTTAAAACAAAAAATTATTTTAGATAAAGAAGATTCATGGCAAGAAATTATCAATAAATATAGTTCCGCACAAGGGTTTGATTGGATTAATGCTGGTAAAATACACGATAAAGGTGAAAAACGTGTACAACTAGATTATAGGGGTATGATTACCGGCATAAATAGAATGTATATGAATCCAAATCCATATGATAGAAGATTATTAAATGAAAATATGACTTGGGAAATGGAGTTAGAGATGTTTAATGAATTGGAAAATTATTTAACTAATAAAGATTTTGCTTCAGAGTCAATTGACTGGCAATTAATTGAACAAGAAATTGTAGATAAATTTGCACCAATGATTAAAATATTCAATAATATTTTAAATGCTGATTCAAGTATATACGATAATGAAGCAAAGGCATTAGAGATCACACGTTATACTTTGAATTTTATTCTTAGATTTAGTGATACTGAAAATGACCCACTTGGTTCTGGTATCGAATTTGCCATTTACCAATATATTAAACCTATGGGTGAATTAATTACAGAATCTGACTATTTAATTTGGTCAGCACAGGTCAATATAGTGACACGTATTGTTGAGACTATTTATCAATTGAACGATGACTTATTCCCTATTGTGGAGACTAACATGTTTAACGTTAATGAACAAGAAAAGCTTGATTCTGATGAAGTCAATATAATAATCATTAAAGCACGTCAATTAATAAACAATTTAAAGAATGATTTGTATTGGATTGCTTTAGATTATGAATGTGACCGTAAATGTGCTGTTGATGAAATTTGTTATACACCAAGTTGGGGTCCCTCACCATTAGGATTCCATAAACAACCTACTGAAAATACTACTAAATGGACTGAATGGGATGATTCCGTACAAAGGGAAGTAATTCCAAAAACCCTTAGATGTATTAAAGCGGATACTCTGATTAACAACTAATTTTCTAATCCATCTACCACTATATATTCAACTACACTGGTCTCTTATATAAAAATTGTATAATTTAAATAATTGAAAAAAGTAAAATTAATTTTTCGAAATTTTAAAGGATTAGAAATAACAACATTTGATAAACAACAAAAGCAAAAAAACGTAAGAAAGAATATAACAAATGGAAACACACAACATTGCATACCAGATTAAACGTATAACCGTGAATGGTGAGTATTATCCGGTTGTTCTACATGAAGATGATGATGATACTAAAGTTAATTGTGCCCTAATTGCCTTAGTTAATGTTTTATTATTATCCCCCGGATTATATAAAATGTGTCAAAATTTACATCAATTGATTAGAATAGCCATCGAAAAGCAACATATGGAGGTGTCTAAGGAACAATTAGTCACTGCATTAAGTGAAATTGGTAAACAGCAAAATGATACTCTCGAGATTAATCAGTTACTAGCAATTTTACCAAATTTATGTACACATGGTGTTGTTAAAAGTGCACCTGTAAATAATAACACTATTTTGAAAGTTGACCCTGCATTTAATGGTTCGTTCCAGGAAAGTTTAGAGATTTCAATCTTTAGATTATTTAATGTGGGTCTTGTCCATGGTTGGATTATTGATCCGGATAGTGACCCCCTAGCTTATGATAGAGTTTCACGTTACTCATATGATCAATCACAAAATTTATTAATTGAATCTTATCAATTGAGTAATAATTCCAATTCACAAACACAACTTGATGAGACCACTAAGGCAAACATTTTACAAGATTCTAATTATATTAAATCATTCTTAGCACGTTCAGTGACTCAATTGACCGAGTATGGGTTAAAACATTTGAAGGAAATAATGGTAGAAAAATCATATGCTGTATTATATAGGGATTCCTCATTCTTTACCTTGCATAAAAATAATGGTGATATTTACATCTTAAACGTTAATGATAATTATCAAGATAACAATGATATTGTTTGGAGATGTTTGAAGAGTGTCAATGGGTTAAACGATTCATTTTACACTGGCTCATTCATTCCGGTGACCATGGATCGTTCATTAACAAACGGTACAAATACTACATCAAATATGAATCGTGTTGCGTCAAATCCATTTGCTGATTCCACTGAAGATACACACGCTGTACAACACGATAGAACCACCAGGGAAAACACACAAGCTAATACTCGTGTGAATCATCAAGTGGAGGATGATGAAGAATTAGCTCGTCGTTTACAAGAACAAGAAGACCAGGAATATGCAGCACAATTAAATGATTCTACTATCAATAACAATCGTCAAAGACGTATCAATAGAAATAACAATACCCGTACTACTAACAACACCAATAAAAAGGAAAAATCTAAGGATAGTAGTAAATTGAAGAATAAATTGTTTAAGAAGAACAAAAACAAGAAAGACAAAAAGGACAAGGACTGTGTGTTGATGTAGTTTATCCAATGTGTATTCTTTTAACTATGGTTATTTATGTACTGTACTGTAATTTACTTTATAGACTGATCAATTAAATATTTAGATATTTATTTAAGAAATTATTTGTCAAATTAATTTACAATATTGTACAAACCGCAACAAACTCTATAATACTAAAACATATATATAAAAACATATATAATAATGATCTCTATGAATATATATAAGGAAAGAAGAATAACGTTTACAACAGAAGGAAAGCACAGGGACAGTATTTTACAAATTAACCTCTGTAGAGGTTCGAGCAATAAAAAAGTTGGGCGGCAACCAGCAAATAATAATCTCTTATTTGTGGAACTAAAATTAAGTGAATGTCAAGTAAGATTGACAGTACTAAGTAAGAGCAATGCGTCTCCTATAACACTCGAAAATATGTCTGTTAAATTAGAATGTATACAACCTGAAT
The DNA here is from genome assembly GCA_030571715.1 of Grigorovia jiainica (nom. inval.). Classification (NCBI taxonomy): domain Eukaryota; kingdom Fungi; phylum Ascomycota; class Saccharomycetes; order Saccharomycetales; family Saccharomycetaceae; genus Grigorovia; species Grigorovia jiainica (nom. inval.). Next base: position 56,599 of record JAJLYE010000039.1, on the reverse strand, counting down.
CAAACAGAGTAGAACTGACCAATTTAATGAATGGTATTAGCGACATTCACAATTTGAGACATTTAAATAAAAATATTACTTTATTTCAAGCAAAGGGTATAGTGGCACTATGGAATTTTACTCTAGAGTTTAAACCATGTGGTATCTTTTACAGTACCTTGTTGTTAAAGATTGATATTGTACCAGATCCTAATAATAAACATTGGTATGAATTAATTGTGAAAGATATTACCAATAAGTATCAAGGTTCTCTTTCCCATTTATTTCAAGATCAAGTAAAGTTTAAGGTGAGAACAGAATTACCATATTTGACCACTCAATTGTTTATCTCAGAGTTGGATTCCACTAAATTGATTAACTATAAAAAGCCTAAGGAATATGATATCTCTAATATACTTAACATCATTCGGTGGACATTGCTCATTTTGATGGTTCTTTGTAAAATTTTGAGCTGGTATTACTAGAAGTTTATGGCTATATTCCAATTAAATAAGGCAACTGGTTAAGCAATTAGGGTCTGAACTTATCACACAAAAAATTTACTTTAAAAAAAAGAAAAGGAAAATTGAAATTTTAATATGTGGGTGATAGTTATGTTGATTGATACTATTCGAAGAAGATCAATTATCACACCATGAATACACAAACACCGTCTTTACACTCTACTACCACATCACAAAGTGAATATTCGTGGATATCAAATACAACAAATTCAAATCAATCAAACACTGATTTATCAAGTTCTGATTTTAGTGATGTAGATCAAGATGACTTAATCGGCGGTACCTCGGCCAGTAACAATGATAATATTCAAAACAATAATGACATATTTTCTTTAAATCATTCTGGTAATCCGAATTTAGATGACTCTATGATTGATGTCTCGAAGTATATTACACAATCACTTTTACAGTCAATTGAGTCCGCTGATTTCTCCAAGAGTTTACAATTACAAACAAAGACATCAGCTTATTTGAATAGCAAGACGTTAGAATTACAATATCTTATTAAAGAATCGCAGGAAAGATTAAATATCCTAAGAAACAAATTAGACCAAAGTCAATTGATATCAAATAATATAAGGAAGAATTTAGTTAAATCAAATAAGATCATACAAAATTTTAATAATTCACTAATGATTGATTATCCCATTGAATTCAATATGGCCAAAGATCAAATTATGGAAAGACAGATTGATTCTGAATAGTCCCCTTATTAATATACACTTACTTTAGACAAATTGCTAAGTTTAAATAACTATCCAAATATATTCATATATTCATATATTTATATACAACCATAATCTATATTAAATAATATACAGTACCAAATAAAAAAACCCTTCGAATTAAACTAAAAAAATTAAGTTAACTTATTTAATCGAAAGTAATCTTTTTTGGTTTCTTAGTCATATCAACATCCTTAAAGAAAGCACCATAAGCACCATGTTCCTTCTTCTTAGTGTGAGTACCAAACTTAATTAAATCTTCTGGAACTGGTTGATTAGCACCATTTAAGACATTAACTAAACCACCGGCAAGATGTTTTTCAATTTCAGTGAAAAGAGTATGAGCAACACCAGTTTGACCAGCTCTACCAGTTCTACCAATTCTATGAACATAATCTTCCACGGTTAATGGGAAAGTTAAATTAATAACGGTCTTAACATTTGGAATATCTAAACCTCTAGCGGCCACATCAGTGGCTAATAAAAGTGTTGATTTACCAGTTTTAAAATCATTTAATGCATTTGTTCTTTGTTGTTGTGTTAAATCACCATGAATGGCTGAAACTTTATAACCATGGTATTGTAAATTTCTTTCCACACGGGCAGCTTCCTTCTTATATAAGGCAAAGATTAAAACTTTATCATTAGCTTTATCACCACTTTGATATTTATTTAAAAGATCTAATAATTTTCTATCCTTTTGTCTTTGATCAATAACTTCCACAATCTGTTTAATTCTCTTATTAGCGGTTAATTCATCTCTGTTACCAATAGAGACCTTTGCTGGTTGATTCATGAATGAAGAGGCTAATTCACGAACTTCCTTTGGCCAAGTAGCAGTAAACATTAAAGTTTGTCTACCTTCAGTCTTAGTTTCTCTAATAATATTTTTAATATCTTCTTCAAACCCCTTTTCTAACATTCTATCAGCTTCATCAAGAACTAAATATTTAACGTTAGATAAATTAACAGAACCTTCTTGAATTAAATCTAATAATCTACCTGGAGTAGCCACGACAACATGACATTTCTTTAATTTCATTCTTTGTTCATCCTTTGGAACACCACCATAAACACAACAACATTGTAAATTAACTTTATCAGTTAAATTAATTAAATTATCATAAATTTGTGATGCTAATTCTCTAGTTGGTGAAATAATTAAAGTTTGAATACCTTTCTTTTCACCAGAATTAATAATCTTATTAATAGCTGGCACACCAAAGGCAAGTGTCTTACCTGACCCAGTTTCAGCAACACCAATAACATCATTACCAGATAATAAATATGGCCAAGAAACGGCTTGAATTGGAGTTGGTTTAGGGAATTTAGCCACGACACTTTGAATACGAGGATCCAAACTGACATGGTCGAATGATAATAAGGGACGTAAGTTTAATTTGGTTGGATCATCCACAGTGACTTCATTTTCCTTATAGAATTCTTCAATATCACTTTGTGGAAGAGCAGATAAGTTAGAATTTTCAACGTAACCACCGACAGATTTAGCTACACCTGTTGGAGCAGCAGATTGTTCTGGAGTAACAGAAGAAGATTCATCGTTGCTACCATCCTTCTTAGACTTCTTAGACTTCTTTTCCTTCTTGGATTTCTTATCCTTCTTAGATTTCTTATCCTTCTTATCCTTCTTGTGTTTCTTCTTTTCAACTAATTCCACGGAATCATCAGAATGTCTCTTCTTGTGTTTAATTTCGTCCACGGTCATTGTATATTGAATATATATATGTGTGTGTGTATGTGTTTGATACTGTTATTAAAATTATAATATAATTGAAATTTTATAAACAATTTTCGAAACTTTAAAAAAATCACAAAATGAAAAATTTTCTGCTCATCGGAAAAGCAATGCGATGAGTTTCCGCTTCGGGAAAGTGTCCGGAATAGTGTCCGAGATGGAATCGAGATTTGACAATAATAAAGAAAACGACAAATGGATGTTTGATTCTTAAATAACTTCAAAATGAAATATTCGTTGAAGCAAACAAATAAGATATCCCCAAAGGAAAAAGAAAATAATATAACAATGGAAATTTTATTAATGTTTGAATATATTACATAGGATTATATTAAAAAAGATTGTGATTTATTTATTAAACTATACAGTAAGATTTAATTTGAGATATTATAATGTAAAAATGATAAAATTAATATATATATAAGAAATCAATTTAAACTTAGTTCATAGACTTAACTAATTTGTTAATAAATTCTTCACGGTTACCGAAAGAACCACCTTGGATAAAGTGCTTGAACTTTCTTGGGACACCCCAACCACCAGATGGGTTAGATAACTTGAATGGCCATAAGAAGTTGTTAACTTGCTTGAAATGTGGACCAACGGTGACAATTTCGTGAATTAAATCATCAACAGATAAGATACCGTATTTACCTAAGTTAGCTTCAACAATAGCGTTGTCAGATAAAGCAATTCTTTGCTTGTTAATCTTACCATGACCTCTCTTGTAAACTAATTGTCTAACGGTAGCATAAGATGGGTAACCGTAAGCAACGTATGGTTCAATTAATTTTAATAATTCAGTGGTAGCCTTAGTAACCTTAACGAAAGTAGCAGTGTTAATTTGGTTTAATCTTAATAATTGTAAGACCTTTCTTGGTTTTGGTGGGATTTTGTTAATACCCTTAATTCTAACGACGAAAACTAATTTCTTTTGAGCTTCAACGTAGTAAGAACCAGCAGCCTTAGCATCACGCTTAGCTTGAACAACAGCTCTTTCAGCAGTTTCGTATTCCTTTTGGTAAGCAGCGTTTCTTTCTAAGATAACAGCTCTCTTTTCCTTGTTAGCCTATAATTAATTTAATTTAATAATTTAATTATTATTAAGAATTAATTTCTTTGGAAGAAAATAATTAATAGAATAATAAATAAATAATAACAATTGTTAGTAAAATTACGTTATTTTAAAAATAAGATTGTGAGTGATATAATCAATGATTAATTGTTTACTACAAGTAACTTATCAACCCATAATTTAATTTTCTATTATTTAATTTACTATTATTAAAATAGTTAATTAATTTGCATTACTTTAAAACTTTTGAAAAAAAGATTGGTATAAAATAAAATTTGTCAGGCGAAAGATGGTGTAAAAGTTCGACAACATCGTCCAGTTGGACTAGTCGATAATTGAAATGGGATTCAAAAGGTCTTCATCATAAAAATTAAAAACACCAACTTGATATTTTATTCAAAAGTCATAAAATAATAACAATAATAATAATAGTAAAACAAACAAACGAAAAAAAAAATTTTGGGTCAATAGGCAACATGAACAAATTAATCATCAATTACCACAAAAAAAGAAATATTAACATACGGCCTTTCTGGCGACTCTTTCGGCAGCGACTTGTTCAGCAGTCTTTTGGTTAGCCTTGGTCTTCTTTAATTGAGATTCTGGAGTTAAAACTTTACTGTAATAAAAAAGTTAAGATTTAAAATTTATAATAAAAATAATAATATTATTAAATTTTTAAAAAAATAATTGTTAGTTATATTGATTAGAATTTAAAATAATTTAATATTTTAAACAGTATAATATAAAATTAAAATACAATTGTCACATCGAATTGAAAACACCAACTTTCATTCGATATAGAGGGAGTATGAACAGAAATAACCAGGAGACTATAATTAAAATTAAATTAACTTATAAGACACGGTGTAAAATAAGAATAATTAATAAAAATTTAAATTAATTATAATCAACTAAATTATTTTTGACTGTATTGAAACAGTTATCCCCATCAATATAAAACATAATAAAATTAAGAATTGGAATTGTTATTTTCCCAATAGTGTGTAAGACTATTTGAAAACAATCCAATGCAACATTTGTAAAAATAGAATATTTTCCTGTTTAAATAATATAATATTTATATTATTAAACATACGTAGCCATTGTATACTTGGTTGTCTTATTATGATTAATAAAAAATGTTGTTATAATTATTATATTTTTCAATCTTTATATATTGAAAGAATCGATCTTTGAGAAAAAAAACGATGGGAAAAATTTGCGTTTGTTTTCCACCAAAAAAAATTAGGGTTTCCAAAAAGGGGAATTGGAGATTTTTTTATTTTTTTAATTTTTTTTAATTTTTTGGGTTTTAGCAGTCAAAGAATGTCTGGGTTTTTGATTCAAATTATTCAGTTAAGTGTCTCTTAGAGACGTTGTACTTGACGGGATTGAGCGTTTATCGTTTACTCTACAAGGGAAAACATTGGATAAATCAATATGCAAGACAAAAAATGATCGAATAGATACAGATTTTGTAAATATATATTTTTGATTAACTAAAATTACTTATTAAATTATTATAAAATCAGCCCCGAAAGATGGTTAACTAGTAGACAACATCGCATATAGCTAGTCACTATTTAAGTGCCGGTGGCACATATCATCACTTAAATAATAAAATAAATAAAATTAATTAACTTGATAGAAATTTAAGTATATTAATAATAATAATAGTAAAACATTTAACTCTGTTAATCTTAGTTGATAAAAAAAGATCTTGAGAACATTCAGTTAATGTATATGTCGATCAATAAAATATTGTTACCTATACATGTAATGAATGCTTGTTCTTTTCAAAAAATATAAACTAAAGTTAAGTGGTAAGAAATTAATTGGAAAAATAAAAAAATTCATCTTTTTTATACTTTTTTTCTCGCGCAATAAAACGAAAACAATTAGGTTTGAAAAAATTCTTATACTAGTGTTTGAATCAAGTTGGAATATTAATTAGCAATTATTATATTATTACATTGTTATATGGTTATATTTACAAGGATATCTAACTTGTTGTAGTTTTAGTTGTAATTATCAAATGTGTTAGTGGTTATTCTAATCCAAATATTTTATTATATGCATCATCTTCTACATCGACCTCATGCAAAATATTGGTAATCTTATAATCTTTATAAAGATCCTCTATTGAATATTTCCATTTATTAAGTAGTCCATTTCTTTCCCACCATTTCAATTGTAAATTAGTTGGAATATTATTATCTATTTGGTTACCATATTGGAAAATGTCCTTATTTATTGTTATTGTTTTAAATTTAAAATAAAATATTGTTATAATTAAAATAATAAATATAATTATTATTAATTTATTATTATAAGATTTTAAACCTTTGGTTTCATTTTTTTTATCATTTTGATTCACTTTTTTGTTGTTATTATTATTACTGGTGATATCTTTATTTAATGAATCACTATCCAAATGTTGTTTATTTAATTCATTATTTTTCTTATCAATTTCAAATTTTAATGTATCAATTAATTTAGTTTGTTCAATTAATTGTTTATTAAATTCATTCATTAAAAATTCTGTATTGATTAAATTACTTATATTATTATTTTTATTTTGTTTATTTTTATTAGATTCCCTTCTCATATTTAAAATATTTAATTTATCTTGATTTCTTCTATAATATTCATATTCCTTTTGTAATAATTCGTATTTTTCTTTGAAATTATCTTCGTTAGTTTCAATTGGTACTGGTTCATTTGTAGGTATTGCATTGATATTAAATTTATCATTAATATTATACTTATCATTGTCATTATATTTGTCGTTTGAGTTGATATTATTATTATCAACTATATCATTATTAATAAAATTCAATGCAATTGAATCATCAATATTACAATTATTAATAAATTCTAAAATCGTCATATTAATTAGATTTTTCAATATATCATTTAATGTAAATTTATAAATTTTAATCATATCATTCTCTGTAGCGAATTTATTAATTAATTCAATTTGATCAAATTTAATCAGTCTATCCTTATGTTCCTTTAATTTTACATCATTTAATTGTGCTAATTGTAATATTTCATTTATTAAAATCATTAAATCTTTACCGAAAATGAAATCTTTACCCTTCGGTTTTATATTATTCCATAATTTATCTAAAATTTTCACTGATGTTATGTTTTTATCCTTAGTAAACTTAGTGGGGGTAAAATTATTATCTCTATTCATGTTGATGGTGATACAGGGTGTATAGTGTTTACCCTTTTCTCTTCAAGATGTCAATACAATACAAGTTTAATCTTATTTATTGATTTTTCAATTTTTTTCAATGTTTACAATTTTTTTTTTACCGATGAGAATTTTAATTTTGGGCGGTTAATTCTAGTGTAATATTGAATAAATACATGCTTTTAAGTTGTGTTTCTGGTTATCTTGTTAAAGATTAGTTGTTATAAGGTAATATTATATATTTAGTTTATTGTAATTTACTTCAAAGAAAATATTTTTAATTTGTGAATAATTTTTATTCTTCATTTCTTACTTTAAACGTTTAATCCTTCATAAGAATTTTAAGAAAATATTGAAATAGAATGTTTGACCCCTTTCAGAACATGAATTATACATCAATAACAATTTTTTGTATTGCAGGAATGTTACTAAAATCTTTGTTGACTCATTTTACTTGGAACACTGAAGAGCCACGCTCAACATTTTATTACTGCCAAAAAGAAGATTCTAGAATAAAATAAAGTTTTGTTACTAAATTATTAAATTATTTTACATATTGTATATAAGTAATATACATGTATCCAGGTTTAACTAACAGTTCCAACATGTAAGCAAATTTATCCAACCCTACAAGGATAACACACTCCACTGTATTGGCACAAAAACCATTCACTCGCTTACCGCAACAGACACATTCCTTTAATTTCTAATTTTACTACTAACTGCATTTTACCCATCTTGTAATTTCATTCTGTATAACAAGAGACTGTACTTGTAAAACACACACTACACTACACTGTTTCCTGCCTATATACACTCTACATTACATACCAACAACCACAACCACACCAGCAATAAACAACAATTTGTGTCATTCACGTGGTGGAGATCTTCATTTTTTACATTTGAAAAAATAATTTAATTGCTTATTGACAACTGAATAAACCATTGCAACTACTGGTGTACACTGCTCTATTCATTAAGCTTTAGCGTATTATAACACAGTGTGCCATATAACAATTTGATAGATTTACCAGAACACAAATGAATAATAATATGAATAACAATAACAATATTAAATCCAGTGTGAAAAATTCTGATGAGGAAAAATTAACTAATTTATATGATGATGAAATTGCTAAAATTTTACACGATGATAAGTTGACAAAAATGTTAAATGATGATGATTTTTTCAATCCAACTAACACCAAACAAGATAAAGATATTAATCATCCTATAATTGAGGATATTGAAGAGATCCCAACAATAAATACAAGCAATTCTAATAATAACAATAACAACAACAGTAATAATATTAATACCAAACAAGATACGGATATTGTATTGGAAAATCCACCCACAGTTAATTCAACACCTTCTAGTATGGTAGAATCTATTGTCAACCCATCATTCGGAATGAATAATATTAATACTAAAACTAGAAATGGAAGTAATATTAGTAATAATAATTCAGAAAGAGCTTTGATGTTAGCACGTTCCATGATTACAAATAATAATTATAATAGATTAAATAGTAATAATATTAACAGCAACAATAACATCAATAATAGTATACCAAGCGATAACATTGATGAGATTTCGAATAATATTAGTAATAATAATAATAAAAATAATCAATTTGATAATGTGTTAAATGATATTAATCCTACAACTTTCAATAGTAATAATATTAGTAATAATAATTCAATAATAAATAATTCAGATGAAATTACCTCTATAAGTACCGTATCTAACAGACCATTATATTCACAAGATATATTGAGAAATTCAATTTCTGATGCTTTTACTACTTATAAAAATAAAAATAATAATAACAACAATAACAATAACAATAATAACAATAATATTAATACATTAGCTTTAAATTCAAATTTAAATTCAAATTTATTAAGAAACAATAGTAATAATAACAATAATAATAATAGAAATAAAAATTCACATAAGACAAGACCAGCATTTGTTAATAAATTATGGAGTATGATTAATGATGAAACAAATCAAGATTTTATTCAATGGTCAAATGATGGTAAATCATTTATAATTGATAATAGAGAAAATTTTGTTCATAATATTTTACCTAAATATTTTAAACATTCAAATTTTGCATCATTTGTAAGACAATTAAATATGTATGGTTGGCATAAGATGCAAGATATTAAATCTGGTTCCATGAAAAATGGTTCTGATGATAGATGGCAATTTGAAAATGATAATTTCCAAAGAGATCGTGAAGATTTATTAGAAAAAATTGTTAGACAAAAAGGTAATAATAATAATAATAATCAAAATCAAAATGAATTTAATGTTAATAATAATAATCATAATATTACTAATAATAATAATCATAATTTTACATTATCTGATATAATAGGTAATAACAATATGAATAATAATAGTACTAATAATGGTCCCTTACCAATTACAAATGGTCCAGAAACAATTCAATTACAAAATAATTTATCATTAGTGTTAAATGAGATTGAACAAATTAAATATAATCAAATTGCCATATCTAAGGATTTATTAAGAATAAATAAAGATAATGAATTACTTTGGAAAGAAAATTTAATGGCACGCGAAAGACATAGATCACAACAACAAGTATTAGAAAAAATATTTAGATTTTTAGCGGCAATGGTACCACATTCTGATCAAAAAATGATTACTGATGGTTTTATAAATAGTGAAAATTTAAATAATTCAAATGTTAATGGTGGTACAAATATTAATATTAATCCAAATATAAATAATGGTTCTAACATTAATCGTTCACGTACACCACTTGGTATGAAACGTTCCAGTTTTACTAATCTTTCTAATAATAATAATAATAATAATCCGAATAGTATTTTTGAAGATACAATGAATAATATTATTTATCAACGTAATAATTCAAATGTACTTAATGATAATAGTAATATAAATAATCATAATAACAATAATTCAACACATGCTTATTTGGAAAGTTTAGATGATGATGAAATAACTAATTTACCTAATACTGTTACTTCTACAGAATCAAATAATATGTTTAATACTAATAACAGTCATAATAATAGGAACAATAACAATAATAATAACAATAATTTATTGAAACCCAAGCCATTATTATTAAAGAATAGATCACATTCATCATCATTAAGAGATATACCCAGTTTAGATAACAATAACAACGAGAAGAAAATCTCAGAAATACCATTTGATGATGATGATGATGAAGTGGATGATGAAGTAGATGATGTTATTAATACTAACAACTATGGTAATAATAATAACAACCGTAACAATAATAGTAGCAATGAGAATATTGATAATATTGAAAATATTAGTAATGTAAGTAGTATACCTGAGATCGAAATACCTGGCTCAACCAACAATATTGGCGACAACAACAACAACACCGATAACAACAATGATAATGTTATAGTGGATAATAATGATTTTATTAAATCATTAAATGAAAATATTGCTGAACAAGATAACAGAATACATCATTTAGAGAATGTTATTAGTTCAATGTCACCCAATGTTTTAAATTGGTCAGATAATAATGATATATCCGGAATGAATACAAATGATATAATGAATCCAGATTATTTCAATTTGTCCACTTTTGTTAATGACAATAACCATAATAATAATGACACTAGTAATGATTCTAACGTTAATATTTCAGGTAATACTGGCTTAACGCCATTGATTGAACTAGATGATGATAATAATGCCAATTACAAAGATTTGAGAAAGAGAACGCTTTCTAATGATAATGATTCACCAAACAAGAAACAAAGACTTTAGATTCTATTTTTTTCAAAAGAGAAGAGGAACAAGTTAAAATTACACTGTCATCATCATTCAATTGTCATGATCCACATACACATTTTTTTATATATAGCCACTTACACATATAATATCAATATTTTTATATATTATTCGAACGGGCAAGAAACCATTCAGTTATAAAGCAGTAATTTACCAGTAAGTTAACTAACAGGGTGTAACCCTAACGAATTCACCTGTTTCATATAACCTAAATTGCGCAACCGAAGAGCCGTTACCACAGTAACTCTATTCCTTGCACAATGCGCCACAGACACATCCCGACAGGACTCATTCAACGTCAATGAAACGTTAAACCATTTATCAAGGCCAATCCCATTAAGTTAATAATGGCATTAACCCAATTAGGAAAGTGCACCTGAATAAATTCTCACCAAGAAAAAAATAAAAAATAAATTCAACACAATAAATAAACGTACAATGGAATATGTAATTTTGCTACTGCTCAATTAGTATTAGTTATTATTGCAATTTATATTGATATCGCATTGTACTGCATTATTTGCGTATTGTACCCCTCAGTGAGTCTTTGTGAATTTTTTACTCTGTGGTTTGCGCAATTCCTGTTCAGGTTAAGAATTCAATTACATTTATTCCCGATTGCATTCAAGTCGTACTCATTTTCATTTTAGTTAGTTAGTAATTTTTTAAAGCTTAATTTGTGGGAATTATAATTTTTTTTATCGTGGTGTATATATTATTTGACAACATCGTGGAATAATAAAATAAGTTTTATTATTTTTTCTGTTCCTTTCATTCCAATTCTTTTAATAAATTATTGCACCAATTCAAGTCGTTCAAGAAAGATTTTGTAGAGTGCATTATAACTACTTAGCGAGACGATATTGAATTATTTTATTTCTATATCAAGTACAGTTATTTGATTTTGTTTTTACTCTGCATTTACACACTTTTTTCTTTTCAGTAACCACAATTATCAACCTCATCGACCAAATTTTTATTTTCTTATATTACAAAATTCAGTTTATATTTCCTAAGAAACGTTTAAACAATAATAACTAAGTAATAAATATGGTACCGAATTCTGATTTTTCATTGAATTCAAATGTATCTTCACCATATACACAACCAACAATATATTCAAATTTAAGTTCACATTCAAATTCAAATTCAAATTCAACACTTAATTTAAATAATTTAAATTTACCTATTAATGATAATATCTTAAATATAAATCAGTGTGAACAATTCGATAGTTCAATGACACCAACAAATTATAATAGAAATAGTTTCGATCACAATAATAATAATAACAATAACAATAACTTTGATAATAACTATGATAATAGATACAATAATAAACAAGATAACTCAATTGTAAATTGGCCTTTAATAAATATTCGTAATTCAATAACCACTACAACACATTCACATGAAATTAAACAAAATGACGATGGTAGTACTTCTACTACACCACATAATATTAATGCTGCATTAAAGAATAAAGAACATAATAAATTAATTCATTTAGATCCAGTACCAAATTTTAATGATAAATCAGATATTAAACCATGGTTACAAAAAATTTTTTATCCCATGGGGATTGAAATTGTTATTGAAAGATCAGATAATACAAAAGTTATATTTAAATGTAAGGCATCTAAACGTGGTAAAAATAAAGGTAATAATTTAAATAATACTAGTACTATCTCTAAGAAAGATTCAAATATAAATGAAGCAAATTTATCTAATATTAATTCAAATGATAGAACAGAATGTAATGATAGCTTCTTTGTTCATAATCCTAAACATATCACTATACCAAAGGATGAGATAGTGAAAAAGGAAGAAAATATTGATAATGATAATGGTGATATTGATAAATTACCTAAGGATAATAATCAATCCACCAAAAAGAAAAGATCTGTTTCTAAATTTAATGTTTGTCCCTTCCGAATACGTGCAACATATTCATTAAAACGTAAAAAATGGTCTATTGTAATTTTGAATAATACACATTCACACGATTTAGTATTTAATCCAAATTCTGAAGAATATAAAAAATTTAAACTAAAATTAAGATCAGATAACGATTTAGAGACCATTAAAAAATTTGATGAATTAGAATATAGAGTTAAGTCAAATTTACCGATAAATAATTTAACAATTCCATGTGATTGTGGGTTAACAAATGAAATTGCATCATTTAATATTGTTTTACCTAAAAATAATAAACCTACCACACAAAGAATCTTTAAGCGAACAAATAGACAAACATCAAATGTAAATAATCCACCAATTACTAGTAGTGTTAATAACAGTAACAGTAATAATAATAATAATAGTAATGATAATAATAACAGTAATATTCCTCATACCAATAGCATGTCAAACAATTTTTTAGATACAAGGTCTATGCCCAATATTGCAAATACTACTACCAATTCCAATATAAATAACAACATCAATAACAATAATAATGATTATGTTAAAGCAGGTAAGATACCATCATTTTTAACAAGTTTCATTGATGATTCATTAAGCAATAATATGTCTATCTTTAATAATCAAAATCAATCAATGACAATAAGTAATTCTGATATTACACATAATAGTATTAGTAATAGAAATAATAGAAATGTATCAATTTCTGATGCGATAAGATTAAATTCAGATATGATACATAATTCATATGATAATTATAATAAAAATTTTGAAATAAATGATTCAATTCCTGTGAATAATAAAATTACAATCATTAATGATATGAATCACAATGATATTGTTAATAATAACAATAATAATAATAACATTGATAAGAATGCTGTTATGGTTAGTAACAATTTAATTGATTTAGATGAAATTGATTTTACCGATTTTTTCAATACCGCTACTAATACTACTACTACTAACAACAATAACAATATTCCAAATACCAATATACCAAATAATATTACTTCAAGTGATACTACTACTAATAATAATGGTATATTCCCAGACGCCATCGTGAATCACAATACAACGACCAATACCAATAATGATGATTTTGTTGCAGATGAAATTCTACACAATATATTAAAGGATCAAAACTATGAACAATTGAATTGGTTAAACGAATTTAACAATGACTAAAACATGTATATAATAGTATCTTCTAGTATACTGTAGTATGGAATATATAGCAGATATATAATAGTATTAATAAATTATTCTTTGCATTTAATGATTATTGAAATGTATATCATTCAATAAATTAATTATTCTTTTCATTATATTATATTAAATTAAATACAGAAATATATAAACCAGTGTATAAAAATAATCTAAAAACCATTATTCAAATTGTGTTCTCTTATTCTTTTGATCAGAAGTGAAAATATGTGAACAAGTTAAACAAACAAAGAATAAAACCATGGAAGTATCACTCTTTCTTTGTTGTGATTGAAAGAAAACATTTTCATGTGAATGACATTTAGGACATTCTCTATCAGATCTAGGTAAAGTTGGATCCGAACCAATATCTTGCACCACACCAGCAGTCTCACCAATATTCGTAATCAATTCATGTCTATACACTAATGGTGAACCAGCTTCTTCAATATAAGAACATGTTCTACATTCGAATAATAATCTATTATTTTCTTTATCCTCTCTGGGGTATAACATATTATTACAATCACGACAAAATCTAAAAGTGGTCATCTTGTTGTTTTATTTGTGCGTATGGAGTGAGGAAATATGTGTTAGGGGGAATATATATGCAGGAATATAGATGAATATGTTTGTAATAATCACACTCTTCTACTGTATGTTTTTTTGTAAAGTTGAAAACTTTCAAAAAATTAAAAAATAATTTAAATTAATGATGATTGTAAGTTGCAAGGGGAAACTTTTGAACTAATAACGTTTATTGAATATATTTATCTATCCATTTTGCACATTATACAATGCTTTCAACTGTTGGAAGATTTGCTACATTTAGTAGTATAAGAAACGTCAATGCGCTATATACAATCTCGAGACGTACATTACATAAATCACAATTCTATTATAATAATAACGAGACTACTGAACAAACAAAATTAAATAAAGATGAAACAAAATTAAATAAAGATGAAACCAATAATGTCACACCACAAATACAACAATTAGTGGATCAAATAAGTAAATTGAATCTTCTCGAGACGTCCATTTTAATTAAAGAATTAAAATTAAAATTAAATATAAATGATACATACAACATGCCCATTAATTTTGCTGGTGCGGTAAGTAATGGTACCAATACCACCACAGAGGCCAAGAAGGATGCCAATGAAGAAGAAGAAACGGATGAAGATGACGATAAGAGTAAAACAAGCGCACCAAAGACACAGAATTTAATCTTGGAGTCATTTGATCCGAAATCTAAGGCTAAATTAATTAAAGAAGTGAAACAATTATTACAATTATCTTTAGTGGATGCTAAAAAATTCGTAGAAGGTGCACCAAAATTAGTGAAGGAGAATTTAAATATGGATGAAGCTAGTGAATTGAAATTGAAATTGGAAAAGATTGGTGGGAAGATTAAATTAGAGTGATTTAATTACTATAAATGATTGAATAGATAATTAAATTAATTAAACAATGAATAAATACATGTACAATACTGTAAATATAATGAAATAAAAGTTAATTTTAGATAAAATATGTTACAATGTTATATAATTTATTTAAATCGATGTAGTGTTTGCTTTATTTGTTTATGTATTTTATATGATTATAACCATAAGTTGTTATTTTGTTGCTGTTGTTGAGGTGGTGGAGGTTGATTATTGTTATTGCTGTTAACAGTATTATTTAAGTTTCTCTTCATTATCGGGGTTGTTGTAGAGTTGTTTTTAATTACTGGTGGATAGTATGTTTGTTGTTGTGCTTGTTGTTGTGGAATTTGTTGTGCTTGTTGTTGTAAAAGTGGTATATTTGTGTTATTATTGTTATTATTATTGCTATTATTATTTATTTGTTGCTGTTCATTATTATTCACAATATTATTATCAACATCATTATCATTTTTATTATTATTTGTCTTTAAATGTTCCATTGATTTATCAATGGCTAATAATAATTCCTTGGGTAAATTTAAAGTAGCCTTATTATTTGATACAGTTTGTAATTTAATTTCATCATAAGTTGGATTATGCTTGTCTTGTGATTTATAGTAGTGGAAATGTGTTGCGAATTTCTTAATAGCCAATAATTTAATCTTATTGAATTGATCATTTTTATCCTCACTGTTATCGTTATTATTAGTACTATTATTATTATTATTATTATTTTCATCCAATTTAGTTGCATCATTATCTTCAGTCTTTAATAAATTACGTTGCTTTTCAACCATTGCCTTAGTGTAACGTAACATTGTCCAATCGAATAAATGATCATTATGATAATCTAATTGAATGGAAAGATCCTTAAACAATTTAGCTAAATATAAATAATCAGGTTTCTCCTCGAATGTTAAATTTTTAACATAATTCATATATTGTGTAAATTCAATGGGTAAACCTTGACATAATGATTCAATTGAGATTGATAATTTTTTTTGTAAGATTCTATCATATTTTTGTTTCTTGGTGGTTGCCTTAAGACCTTGCCATGGTAGGACACCTTTACAAAAATAAATTAACATATAACCTAATGATTCTAAATCGTCACGTCTACTTTGCTCCACACCTAAATGTGTATTTACTGATGCGTAACGTGCCGTACCAGTTAATGATTTATTTTCTCTATATGGGATATGTCTATGTGTATTAAAATCTCTATATTTCTTAGAAAGACCGAAATCTATAACGTTTACAGTTGAACCACGTCTTCCGGTACCCATTAAGAAATTATCTGGTTTGATATCACGATGAATGAATGATCTCCCATGAATATATTGTACACGACACAACATTTGTAATGCTAACATAATAACTGTCTTATATGAAAATTGTCTATGACAATAATTAAATAAATCTTCTAATGAGGGACCCAACAAATCAATCACCATAGCGTTATATTCGCCTTCACGACCAAACCAACGAATAAATGGTATACCAACACCACCGGATAAATATTTATAAACACGGGACTCATATTCTAATTGAGGATGTCTTGATCTTATCGACTCTAATTTAATGGCCACTTCTTCACCAGAGATTAGATTTGTCCCGTAATAGATATCACCAAACGAACCAGAACCCAGTTTACGACCGATACGAAACTTCCTACCGACTCTTAAATCCATTTTGCACTACTTTTAATGGGTGTCTTTGCAGTTTGTAATTGTTGTAATTGTGTTTTAAAAATATTGAAAAATTTTCTCTTCGAAAAATGTTTTTTCTGTTTAATTTCTGACTGAAAAGATTAGTAAAGTATAGTGATTATAGTCTGGTGCAGTGTGCAATAATAGCAGAATAAGTGGTTACAGATGGACAGTGTTAATTTTTTCGGTGATGTTGGTGTCAACAGAGTCTCGTTTCTCAGAGAGGACGATGTGTTTTTGAAGGAAAGTATGGAATGGTGTCACACCCAATTTATTGTATTCCTTAATGGCGATGCGTTTGTGGAATCCCATCAATTGGATATTTTCCAATTGGAGAGACAATATTTGGACACACATAACGTAGATTTAACTAAGGATGTCGCCAATCTGGTATTCTTGGGGTTACAACAGGATGGCATCGATGAGCAAGGGGAACAGTTTACATTCGAAAAGAATGGCAATGTATATAAGGGTGTGCCTCTATTTGCCATCAATATTACCAGTACAGACGATTCAAGACCCACTTGGTTTCCACAGGACGTTAGCTTAGACGAGATAACGTTCCAATCAGTGTTCCAATTACGTAACAAGGATGCTACAATTTTTTCACACGCCAAGATGTATTTAGATTGGCAAGGGAAATGGAAATTTTGTTCCATGTGTGCCTCTAAGATTCAATTCATCAACGGTGGTTGTAAATGGGTTTGTACAAACAAAGATTGTAAACTGAGTAATGTACATGGTCACAACAATTTAACTTTCCCCCGTATCGATCCAATCATTATCACTGCAATTACTAATAATGACTACAGTAAGATTTGTCTTGTACGCGGTAAACGTAAATTTGGTCCTCAAAAGTTTTATTCTTGTGTAGCGGGATTTATGGAACCCGCTGAAACTTTAGAATCTGCCACAATACGTGAAATTTGGGAAGAAACTGGTATTAATGTTCAAAAAATGTCACAAGTGGAAATTTTAAATTCACAACCATGGCCATACCCAGTGAATCTTATGATCGGTTCCATTGCAAAAGTTGAATTCAATGGTATCAATGAAACTATTAATTTGAAACATGATACCGAATTGGAGGACGCCATTTGGTGGGATACTGATTTTATTGGTGATGCCTTGGATAATTACAAGGACGGTTTCTTTTGTTCTATTAATGAAGAATGCGCTATCCCAGGTGATATTGCCATTGCACATAACATCATTAAGGAAGTGGTGAACAGATATAGAAGTGGCAAATAGACATTATGTCCTTATATACACAATTACATATACAATTACATATAAACTGCACTTGAATACAAATTCAAATTTAAAATTAAATTAAAAAACAATTTTTGTTATTTCTTTACATTACATTATATAAAAGTATACCACACCGCGTTAAGGTATACAATACTGTCCTATACTATCTTATCATGCCTGCCACTGTTATTACCGGTTTGAAGAAAGACAAAGAGTCATTACTAGACTCCACGACTGAATATAATTTCAATGATTTGATTAAAAGTAAAATTACCAATAACAGTAAAGACATGGACAATACACAGGATGCAATAAAATCCAATTTGTTTAACGAGAATTCTAAAATAGTGCTAGATAATATTGATTACAGAATTTGTAACTATTGCAATAAACCAATTGCCATAGAGATACTATTGGATCATATTAACAATAAATGTTTAATCAAAAATAAGAAAAATAATAACACTACTGATGACAATAATAGTAACAGCAAAGACCACGATTCGTCTGTAAATAATACTCCATTGAAGAAAAGATCATTTTTAACTATGGATTCAAGTGTAAATAAATCTGACACAAATAATAATAATAATAAAGACAATAAAGATAATTCTGATAGTGACAGTAATAGCGATAACGACGAAAATGATCAAGATGATGCAATAAGTGACTCTGATAACAAGGACAATAAGAATAATAGCCCTTCAAAGAAAAATAACAAAAAATTAAAGAAGGCTACAACGACAAATAGAGATAAAAAGATAAAACAAAGAAACCCTACTGATAAACATCTTATTAATTTTGATAAACAATGTGGTGTTAAATTAAATGAAGGTTCATATTGTGCTCGTTCATTGACTTGTAAATCACATTCAATGGGGGCTAAAAGAGCCGTGGAAGGTAGAAATAAACCATTTGATGAATTATTAGCAAATTATCATAAGGAACATCAAACTAAAATTGGTGCCGCCGCGGAAAAGAGAGCTAAACAACAAGAATTTATTAAATTACAAAGGAAAATTAATAAAGAAAATAAAAAATTACAACAACAAAGAACAAGACAAAATAAATCAAGAGAAAATAAAGAAAATAAGGATAATAATAAAAATTCAAATAAATCAAATAAGGATAAGGATAAATCAAATAGTAATAATAAAGATAAGGATAAACAGAATAATACTTTAAATGATAATTCATTAATTGATGGTAATAATAATAATTTAATTAATAATAATGGTATTTTAATAACACCTGAAGAGGAAACAATCCATGTCTTAAACGGTGTATCAAGATCTTTCCCATTACCATTAGAATCAACAATTTTAAGTTCAACTAAATATAGAACTAAATTTTTCAGAATGAGAGAAATGTTTGCTTCATCATTTACTGTAAAGAGTGGATTTAATACACCAGGTTATGGTGCAATTAACTCTAGAGTTGGATGTTTAGATTTAGATAAAACAAATGATTATAAATTTAGAATTCGTATACCGCAGCCAATTCAAAATTTACAACAACAACAACAACAACAAATTCAACAACAAATTCAACAACAACAACAACAAAAACAACAACAACAAAATAATAATAATCCAAATAACAATAACATAGATACTAATAATCTAACACCACAACAAATACAAAGATTACAACAACAGAAAATGTTATTATTACAAAGACAGAAACAATTACAATTACAACAGCAACAACAACAACAGAAACAAATTCAAAATAATAAATCAAATAATATAAATAATTCCAATTCCAATTCAAATAATAATAATATTAATAATAACAATAATGATGATTCAAAGGGTTTAACGCCGCAAGAAATTCAATTACAACAACAAAAATTAAGACAACAACAATTACAACAACAAAAATTAGAAAATGCTGCTTTTCATTTAGCTAATGCCACTAAATTAATGCAAAATAATTCAAGTTCTCATAATAATAATAATAATAACAATAATAGCACCAATATTAATAACAACAACAACAATAATAATAACAGTACTAGTCCAGTTAATGGTAGAGTCAATATTGGTATTGGCATTGGTAGTCCTGTTAATGCTAATAATAATGGTGGTCAAGTAAATTAAATTAATATGATAATTTCATCTAGATAAATTTATAACAAATTATACAAGTAATTTATACAATTATATATATTTAATTTATAATTAATTTTAAAATGTCATTATAATGTAGAACATAACAAAATATATTGTCCAAAATATTGAATTCCCCCATAAATATGCAATACTAGCAATAACTAAAAATGGCCATGATTCATTTGGAATAAATTGATTCTTTAACATATGTAACATAAAATAAAATGTCGATTGTAATGCATTCTCCCAGGGGTAAACTTTCCTATCTGGATGAATATATAATATATCATCAATTTTTGAAATAATATTATCTGTCATCGCATCTAATGTAAATAATCTCTTAACGCGATTCTCACCATTGAATTTAAAATTAATTTTATCGTTGGGGATAATATCGTCCTTAAATTCATTAATAATTTTAGCCCAAACCATTGGATTTGATATTTTCAACCAACCAGTTGCTTCATTTTCATTAACATTAGGCTCATACGATATGATAGTCTCTAGGGGTCCACCTGAATTAATGGCTAATACAGGTTTACCAAATTTCATAGCTTCTAAAGGTACGATACCAAAATGTTCATTACTTGGTGTATATAATAACATTTTACAATCTTGTAATAGTTTTTGCTTTAATCCATTAGAAATTGATTGTAAGAAGATAACATTGACTTTGGAATCCACTTTCATCTTATTTATTTCATCAATGGTTAATTTGGAATAATCTAATGTAATGTATTCCATTTTTAAATCTTTACAAATATTTTGTAATTTATTTAAATAATTAATATTCTCCATGACTCTATAATCATATCCACCGGCAATAACAAGTTTACAATTAGATTGTAAATTGGATTCATTACTCAATCCAAATGATTGTATGGCCAATTCAATGTTCTTTTTGACTTCATAACGATTAACGGAAAGATAAAAGGATGATGAATCTGGTCCTTTAATTATCTTATCTATAATCAACTTATCCATACGATCAATTTCATTATCTGGCAAGACAGATAAATCAACACAGGGGTAAACAACTTCTGGTTTAGTATGTAATAATTTAAATGTTTCATTAAATTTTTCACCTGTAAAATTTGAATTAACTACAATTTTATCAGCAGTACTTAAAGTGAATTGTTCCCATAAATCAAATGGTATTCTATACAATTTCTTCAACGCATTTTCTCTAGTAGCTAATAACTGATCTGGGAAATGACAATAAAATAAAATCTTACCCGGGAAAATCCTATGTAAAATGGGTAAACTTGTAGATAATGAATCCATAATCAATATATCATATTTAAATAATTGACGAGTTTGATATAATTTACACACTAAAAACAATTGTCTTAAAGATGCACATAATATATGGAACTTACCCTTAATATTTGTTGGTAATTGATCACCATAGACATGTACCTTAAGAGTACCATTGGCAATTTCATCAAAACAATGCTTTTTATCACAGTGCGAAGTAATCATGTCAATATTATGGCCTCTTTCCTGTAAACCCAAGGCTACATCCACAATCAATCTTTCAGCACCACCAATACCAAGATCCGGATGTATCACACCAATATTCAATGCTTTATTACTCATTTAAATAATTTCACTCTATAGTTTGCTTTAAAATAAGAAATTGAAAAAACTCGAATTTAAATTTAAATTGATTTTAAAGTGGCGCACGACAATTACCATCAAATCAATCGAACTATTCGTATTTTTTTGTGTCAATTAAGCTAATGACATGTTCTTGGAGATTATCTTTGGTATACCTTTAGCCCACGATTTGGTCTTATTGTCAATAATCATATATATTCTTCCCTTACGATTCATTCTGCCAGTTCTACCGACACGATGCACTAAATCGATCGCCGTACGTGGTACATCATATAGTATTACATTCTTAACATTATGAAAATTCAATCCACGCGCTAACAGATCTGTGGTGATTAATATCTTCAAATTGTTGCTGGCATGATTAGCCTCAGTGAGGGTTTTGTTGATCTGTTTTGGGATTGTTACATTAGAACCGGGCATCTTTTTCATAACATTATAACTATTAGTTTCCTCGTTAGATTCTTTTATAATATCCTCATGTACCACGTCAACCGTATTGATAAATTCATTTATCAAATTTAACCTCTCATCCACTGAAGTATTACCACTTATAGCGACTGTATTATTAAAACTAAATTGATTCTTTAAATCTTGTGTAATTTTATCAACATCATTTTTCTCATTAATAAATACAATACAACGTTCTTGTGGCTGTAGTTTACCTTTATTGATCATGCTGTTCTCTGTGTTTTTATCCATTATAGTATATAGTATTTGAGCTAATGTCTTTATCTTAGATCCCTTAAATGGATTTATTCTACAATCAATAACTTTAAACTCCAAGTTCTTAGACAATTTGTGTAACCTTGGCGTGGTAATGATTTCACAACTTGGATACCATTTGTTTAATATCTTACTAAACTCAATGGGTATTGTTGCGGAACAAAACACAAGCTTGTTCAAATAATGGCATGTCTTGATTAATTTTTGTGTATCACTAAACCACGATTGGTCCATTAAGGTATCTGCTTCATCAACTACAATAAACTCGATGTGGTTTAATATCTTTTGTGGGTTAGAAATAGCATTAGTCTTATATAAATTTAGTAATTTAATTGGTGTAGTGACCAATATATCAATACCAATTTTCATTTCCTTTATTAAATAATCGTAACTGGTTGTATTATCCCATTTAACACAATTTAATACACCTTCTGATACATTTGAACATAATTTAATTGTTTGATAAACCTGTTGTACCAACTCATGCGTGGGGACCAAGATAACACTTCTAATAAATTGTTTATTGAAGACGTTCTCCACTTCCTCTATTCTCCTTCTTAATAAATAATCTATCTGTGGAATCAAATATGCCATTGTCTTACCGGAACCCGTATCTGCAGCAATGGCAAATATATTCATATGGGGATCCATTAATTTCTTACTTATTTGTTTTATAGTTAAAATTTGAATTGGTGTTGGTTGAACATTAAGTTGTTCCAATTCTTTACCCGATTGCCTAGCATTTCTTCTCAAATTATCAAATATTAAACTCTCTTGACTAATCACTTTAGTGATTATATCTCTTGTTTGTGGTAATAATTTCAAATCTTTAAATTGTTTTATCTTATTAATCATAATTTGGTTTGTTGAATCCTTTACTTTTGCTTTGTTACTCAAACCACCGATATCACCATATTTAAATATCGATTTACTGATTGTGCCGTTTTCAATTACATTTGTATTGGTTATTTTCTTTAGTACTGTCCTTCGGGGTGACTTCTTAGCGGTTAATTTATTGGGTGTTTGCAATTTGAATCTACTTGGAACTTTCTGTAACTTGGAGTACTGTCTCAATATAATACCTCTCAGTATAAAATCACTGTATTTCATCTGTTGTAACATATATTCGTTCAGTCACTATATAGAGTTTATTTAAATAGTATTCTGATAAATGAATCAAATAAATATTTTCAATTAAATACTTATATTCAATTCAAATACAGACAACTACAAAGTATATATATACGCAATCAATACCCATCATATCGAATATATGGAGCATGAACAACATCAGATTTATATCACACAGTGTTTCTGCTACCATTGCTAAAAATATTCTACAGAAACCAAAGAAACATCGAGTAGCAATTTTATTTGGTTATGTGGGTGATAAATATCATGGCTCACAGTACCAAAATGATACACTTCCAACCATCGAATTGGAACTATTTAATGCAATGCGTTCTGTTGGTGCTTTCTCCTCAGCAAACTCAGAATCATTCAAGAACAATAAATTTAAAATCACTTCTAGAACAGATAAAGGTGTCTCTTCGTTATTAAATGTAATCTCTTGTAAGATGTTGATAAATAGAGATCTAGACATGATGAAAGAGATAATTAACATTGCATTGCCCAGTAGTATAAAGATTTGGCAAATCCAATTAATTAACAAAAAATTTAATGCACAAAATTCATGCTCTTCGAGAGTCTATGAGTATGTTTTACCCTTATACAGTTTAATTAATAGTAAAAATCAATCACTTGGCACCAACTCACAAGATATATGGAATAAAATTGAAAACAGGGCTCAAAAGTCATTTAGTTTATCAGAATGGAAAGATCTAAATAAATACTTGATCCATAGAGAAGGCGATATTAAGAGAAATGAGGATTTGAAAGGTTTATACAATAAATATCTAAGTATTGTAGGACAGGAATTATATAAATATGAACCCACAATTGATAGATTACAATTATTCGAACAAATATTGAATGCATTTGTTGGGACACATAATTTCCATAATTACAGTACTAAGTCAAATCAAATAAAGAATGACGTCGATTCGAAAAGATACATCAAAGAAATCACTATATCAGAACCATTTCAGGATATTAATAAAAATTACAAATCAATTGCAATAAAGATACATGGTCAATCATTTATGTTACATCAGATACGTAAAATGGTTGCCATGAGTATATGGACGATGCAAAATTGTCAAGGATATAGGAATCCGTTAGAATTTATTAGCCAATCATTCCAAGCATACACCAACTTCAACATACCAAATGCACCGTCTAGTGGATTGTATTTAAAAGAACCCATTTTTGAGTCATATAATAGTAATAAATTGAAACAATTGAATTATCCAATCTTACAAGTCAAAGATCCCAAAGAAATGAAATTGTTCCATGAAAAACATATATTACCCACGATCCAATCGAATGAACCAGATATCGTTAAATTTATAGACGATTTACAACAATTGCAAACGTTAGAGATGTAATCTATTTATTCTTATATCAATAATTATGAGAAAAGAAAAAATAATTGATTTGAATTTAGTTTACCATTACAATAATTCAAAAAGCAATAATAATAATATAGGCATGTCACCAAGGTTAAATATGTGGCTACCTATCAGGTACTTACACATGACTAATGACTTACTGGCTAAGAAACCACCAACAATGACCTCTAAGGGTCAAAGTTTTGCAAGGAAGTCCAAAAATGTTGCCGGAAGGAAATTGGGGAAGAAAATATCTAAAAATGTTTTGTACAAGAATTGGCAGCAAACAATATACACAAATAAATTTCATAATAAACCGAACAATGCGAACCAACCAACATTGCCTGAATTCAATATTGATAATTTAAATAAATCCGTGGGGCAATTAATTAAATTCAGTGGTAACCAATTACAAAAATTGCATCATTTAGGTTCCTTTAAGATTAATCAATACAGAGAATTGTTTCCACAACCAATAAGTTTGATTAGAGAATCCACAATTTTGAGTTTAATTAGTAAATTATCAACTGAAGAAATTACAGATCCTAAAACAGCAAAATCTAATAGAAAATTTATCATTACTGGTGAAGCTGGTGTAGGTAAGTCTACTTTACTAACACAATTACATGCTTGGGCTCTAGATTCAAAGTTTCTATTGATAAACATATCATACCCAAAGTTAATTATAGACGGTGTCAATGATTTCAAATTCAACGATAACTTGCAGCAATATGTTCAGCCAATGTATTTGAAAGGATTTATTAGAAAAATCCTAAAGGGTAACAATATTGAACTTTTAAAGCAAATTAAATTACAAAATGACTATCAATTCACCAAAAAGACATTTAATGACGTCGAAACAATCAGCTTAAAAAAAGATGAAAATAATTTGTTTGATTTACTCGATGCTAAATTAGATTCTAACCAACTTGACATGAAATTTGAAGGTATCCTAAATGAACTTTATGTTCAAACCGAAATACCAATTTTATTTACCATAGATAATTTTTCATCTATCTTGAGTAATACTTATACTAAATATTTTGACAAGGACAGCAAACCTATTCCTACATTAAATTTCCAAATCATTGATAAAATAATGAAACTGATTAGTGGTGAAATTAAGTTATTAAATAAATCCAGTGCTGTAGTAGTTTCTATTTCTGGTGAAGATAGGACAAATCATACTTTATCCGTTGCCCTTGGTGAAAAACCGTTAGATCCATATATTGATGAATACTATTTGGATACAAAGTATGTAAACCTGTTACAAATGGGCGGTATACAAAAATTCGAAGTTAATAAATTTAGTAAAACCGAGATCGAAATACTATTGAACTACTGTCAGGAAATGAATTTTCCGTTCAAGAACCGTGATAATGATAAAACTATGCAACAAATAACCAACGAGAAGTATTTAATTAGTGGTAATGGTAATGGTAGAGAGCTTTTTAAAAGTATTACTATGAATCATAGATAATCAGATCTTTTAAATAAAAAAATAATATTCTCACATCTCTTGTATTAAAAGTTAATATTTTCACATACATGTATATAAAATATAAAATATAAAATACAAAATAATACTGTATTATTGTGAGGTTTCTGACCTTAAGTTTACTATCATCTTTTTATATTACATTATTTGAACAATAAATGGATATCATTACATAAATTATATACATTTCCCAAATATATTTTTTTATTAATTTTAAATGCTAAACCCTAATCTTCATCAAACCAATCCTCATCATCATCCACATATTGTAAATTATTATTAGTTTGCGGAGGTTGATGCTGAGGTGGGGGAGCATGCATTTGTGGTTGTGGTTGTACTGATTTTGGACGTTGTGATTGTGTAACTCTGTCCTTCCAAGCGTTTTTAATATCATTAATAACTTCTGATAAGTCATCTAGGGAAACGTTATCATTAATACTCTCTAACACTTTTTGTACAACCGAAGTATGATTACCGTTTAATTTATCATCTCTGAATCTTAACATTTTCCAAACACCAGTTTCTTGATTCTTAGTACATTCTACTATTCTACCATTTAATGGTTGTTCAATATTTTTCAATTCATTCCATTCATTATCAGTAATTTCTAATTCAGCGAATTTTTTGTAAGTTCTTTGTAATAAATCCATTTCCTTTTTATTAAATGGTTGTGCAAAATTTTTAATTCTAGAATTATAATCAGTACCACCTAACCAAGTATATATGGCAAATACAGGTTTAACATCATAGTTGTAATACCATCTATTGGGATCCTTCTTGGGTAATGAGGAATCTTCTACCATGGGGATTTCTAAAATTAATTTAAAATCAATCGAATTTTCCTGCTCTGGTTTCCATTTCAATAACATAGAGTCCTTACCACCTAATGTATATGTTGTCTTTACTGGCGTAAAGATAAGACCATCTGACATATGTGGTAATTTGTCTAATGAATTGGCCACTTTAATTAATTCGTAACTAAAATCCATATGTTTCATGGAAATCTTGAAAGGGAAAGTACTGCATTGTTTAGGGTAAATTGATCTTAAATCGTAGTATGGTTTGAAAAATTCTTTACCTAAATGTGCTAAACGTGAACTGGTAGGTGAACCTACTAAGGATCTACCATTAATAGCTAGACAATCGAACATCAAGTATCTTAATTCGCTCAACTTAGTCATTGGATTTTTCTGTATCACCAATTCACCATCGATAAGAGTACCGTCTTGTAATGTCTCTAACAATTCCTCCTTGCGCTTTTGTGGTAAACGTGGGAACCTAAACCCATTAATTAGATAATAATTATTTTCACGATCGATCATAAAGCAACCTTGTTCACCGGTAACTGGATTCAATAATATAAACATCAAAACACGCAGCCCATCAGTCTTTTCACAGACATAGTAATCCTGTGACATCAATTTCTCTTGTATATCGCTATGTTGGAATGAAACTGGCTGCGAACCGGGGAAACTCTTACTAGGTTTAGGTGAATTCAATAATTTACAAATCATCATTTTCAAGTCAGTGGTAATATTACCTGGTTGTACAATACCTGGGATTTCAGGCGCCTCTCTGTTCTGCAATTGCATCATCCTTTATCAACTTTCTTCTTTAATTGTTTAATGTAATTTTAATTTTAATTTTTTAGCGGTTGAATTTTCAAAAACTATGAAAATATCGATTTTGATTTATTATCTATAGTACTTATTTAATTACTGTCATCGCGACAATTGAAATAAATGGCAACTACTAAAAGAGCAAAAAGATTTCCTTCACAGTCCCGACTTTCATCGTTGTCTCCAGATTCTACTGGTAGTAGTAAAAGACTGAAAAAGCTTTCACTATGTCAAAAATTATTAAACAATAAGGATATCGATTGGAATTTTACACCTAAAACACCACCTTCTTATAGGAAAGAAAATAAATTCTCACATATTTTAGATCTAGAAGATACAATGATAGATTTAGAAAATCAGGAATTGATTGACATAGCGGGGAATATTCTTCTACAAAAAGATGAAACGATTTATATGGTATCCGAACCGCCTGGCGAACCATACTATATTGGTCGTATAGTCGAATTTGTCGCCAAGAATGAATTTGATAACAAGATTAGAAATTCAATGAAATCAGTTTCCAAATTCCCTAGTAAATTTTTTAATGTTAAAATGAATTGGTTTTATAGACCAAGAGATATACAAACTAAAACCACTAATTTGAGTCCAAGATTATTATATGCCTCGTTACACCAAGATATTTGTCCCATCTCTTCATACAGGGGCAAATGTACAGTGGTCTTCAAAGATGATCAATGTCCAGGACAGTCAATTAAAAATGAATGGATAATGAAAAGTAATTTCTTCTATTTTGATAGTCTTTTTGATCGTTACACTAAACTTTATTATAAAATTTACTCCACTGATTATTTATTGCACGAATTAGACGTTAAATCTACTTACCTATACGCACTGAATAAAAGATTTCGTTATGTTTACGCAGAGGATAAATTTCCTTTAACCAAACTTCTACAAAGATATGTCTTGTCTTCTAACTTGTTGTGCAATGTGGATTATGCATGGGATAAACGATGTACAGAGTGTAAAGAATGGTGTGATAAAGATGGTGCACTGGAATGTGATGAATGTGGTATGTCCGTGCATTTATATTGCCTGGATCCGCCGTTAGAGAAAAAACTAAGTAGGAATATGATTTGGGTTTGTTATACTTGTATCCAAAGACAGAAGAATACTAGTGAATCTTTAAAGGAAGTTGAAGAAGATGAGATGAACTTCAAAACATACATCACTGAATTCAAGAATAAGATTAACTCAGTTGCTGAAAATGTTATTAAAGCAAAAAATAAAATCGATTACAATAAATATAACTGCTGGTTTCAGTATTTAGGTCAATACAACATTTCTTATTTAGCTGATGTTATTAATAATGACTCTTTCTTACCTTATCCTTATAAAATATCCCGCTTTGGTCAAAAATATCAATGGTCACATTGCCTGGATCGAGATGCATTTCAGATATTACCATATGATCAACTTGTCCAGGATCATAAATTCGACACAGATATAGAGCAACGTGGAAGTGATTCTACTGTTACCTTAGGATGGACATCAAATGAAGAAAAAATTAGTAATATTGATATTGATACATATGTACAGAAATGTAAAGCTGAAATTGCACCAAGTCTAGGTATTTTACCTGAAAATTGCAATTTTTTAGATTTTATAACAAAGGCTTTAGTTGATAAAGACTATAACATTAACGATGCATTCAACTATTGTAAAGAAACAATTGATAGAGACATTTTACAAGAACCAACCTTTAGTGCTGATGAAATCAAAAGATTTGAAAAGTCTGTCAAGATTCATGGTAGTGAATTAAGACCCGTGTGGAAAGATGTTAAGACGCAACGAATGTCTATGATTGTAAGATTATTTTACAATTGGAAAAAAACTGAACGCGGTAGGAAAATTCGTGGGAAACATCAGAAATTAGCAAAATTAAAATTAATGAAAGAATCAATAGAAAATACTGATAAACCAGACACCGAAAAGATTAAAATCAATGAATCAATTGAAGAAAATATTAGAAAGATTTCTCCCATCTCAATGGAAACACGTTCGAAAACCAGGAGCAAAACAATGAAAACGGGAAATAGCAATGGCAGTAATAATGTACCCATTCTAGCAAACAAATCCACTAATGAAATTGAAAGGAGATACATAGACGATTCTTCTTTCGAAACAGATAAATTGGGGTTTTCTAATACTTCGTTCCACTGTTTATTTTGTAACGTAGGATATTCTTCGATGTGGTATAAAGTAACTGGTGGTACAGATGATGAAAATATTAAGCTAAGAATGCAGACTGGTGTAAATGAAAAGACTGAACAATCCGACAAACCACACACAGGTAAAAAACAAGAAGTCCAAAAGCTCGGAGCACTTTGCAGTCGTTGTACACGTCTTTGGCGTAGATATGCTGTTAAATGGTGCCAACCTTTAGAAATTGTCAAAAAGTTGTGTGGTACAAGTGTTAATAGTTATAATACTGCAATCGATAATATCTTAAAAGAAACTGATATAAATAAACTAATGTTATCACCAGAACAAGCTAAAAATAAATACTTAGAGTGGGAGAATATTCAAGATGCAGAATTAATTATAAGACAACGAATGGATTTTATTGATAATCCAGAAAATTTCCAAAATATAGTAAAATGGTCTTCCATAATACATACCAGACACGTTAAACAACTTATTAAATCATACAATAGGAATGATTATGAACCAACTAAGTTGCAACTCGATTTAGATCGGTACCTTGATGGTAAAATTGCAAATACAAAACCTGTCATAGTGAGAATACCAAGTACAGAGTCAATTTGTTCAAACGATTCCAACGAATCTGTACCCATTGAAAATCTGTTTCAAAAAAAGTCAAAATCGTTTGATGTCCAAAAGTCATCCTTTTACTTGTCAGATGATACAAAAGTTAACGAAATCAACAATATGGATGAAAATCGAATTAAAACATTTTTCAATAGTGAAAATAGACAAAGACTGAAATTACAAATTGATAAAACCTATCAAAATATCGTTTTGGATCCTAGAATCATTGACAATATAGTAGATGCCAGTATTGATAACCATGGTATAAAACTGCAGAAAAGTATGTACGAATCTACGAAGGCAAATGAGAAGCCAAATAAGCCAATGGAATCTTATTCTTCGAAATCCCAGCTACCACTACTTATCCCTAATATAACCAATGGTAGAGCAACTTCTGATATACTCGATGCATACCACAATATGGTTCAATACTATATGAATGACATTAAACCTTACACAATACCTACCCAACTCAGTTCACAAGTTGACATTACTTCTACGACTGTTTCTTCCTCCAAATCACAAGAGTGGGAGAGAGATTATTGTTGTGTTTGTAGATGTGGCTTTTCGGACAAAGTCGATAAAGAGATTGTTTGCTCAAACTGTGGTGTCAATGTCCATACTTCTTGTTATGGGATAACCTTTGACTCGGAGATTAAAAATCTAGATCTAACAAAAGTATCATGGCTATGTGATCCATGTTCTAATGCGATGAATCCGATCATATCGACTGAAAATACATGTTGCTTATGCTATACTAAGGAGCGGAATCAAATTGATGCTAAACTTGGTAAAAAGACGGCTTGTCCGGATGCCTTGAAATCCACTTTAAATGGTGGGTGGTGTCATGTTATATGTTCAATATTCGATGATAATATAACATATTGCAATAGCAACAAACTCAGTCCAGCGATAGATATCATGGTATCTTTATCTCAAAATATGAATAAAAAATGCTTTGTGTGTGGTAGAAATGGTGGTACGTTTTTGAATGTATTACATAGTGAGCTTCTATGTCATCCTATATGTGCTCAAAAGACCAATCAGTATAAACTAATGTTCAAAAAAACTTTACTAGATAAAAAAATATCTATTAATAACACTAATTTTATAAATAATGAAGCAGATGGGACTAAATTTACTTTGTCTCCGGTTATCCTAAATAAAGATTTCTCTTTCTCGAACAATGACAGTATTTTATTTCTAGAGTTAAATGCCAAATTACAGGACAAAAGTATTATCCAGTTATACGCAAATTCCAAAAAACAAAACGATACAAAAAATATGGTTTATTTAAAATATTTAGAACAGTATAAAAGTTCATATAATACGAAGAAAGACGACTTATTGATTAAATTTGATCGGTTTTATTCCAACCCAACTAATTGTAGTTATATCAAAAAAGAACAAAAATGTGAAAGATGCCATAAAAGCGATGTCGCTTTTTGGCATTCATCTACACTTTGTCACTTTTGTAACTTAATGCAACTAACTAATAATGCTACTGACAAGAAATCTGTTGATTCTATTAATATCAATGATAAAGCGACAACAGCCATACAAGATATACCCGACACCGTGAAAGAAAGACTTCTTGAAGGACTTAATATAAACAGTATTAAATTTCCTATAGAAAAGTCACAAAATGATCAGTTTTAGTAGATCAGATAAGTATCATTTATTTATCTATGTAAATGTATATATGAGTGTTTATGGTAATGACAAATGTTATAGTTATAAATAAAAAAATGTATAGGATATATAAATTGTCCAATATTCTCTTCATATCAAAGAAAGAAAAATACAATTGATGAATGCATAAGATTAACTTGAAATTGAAATATTATGAGCACTTCTAGAAGTTAGATTAACAATGACTTTTAATTTTTCTTCAATTGTAGGTATTTCAGGTTTCACAATTTTATTCTTCTTATTAGTGTTGACAATCCTTTGAAGCTCACAATTATAAACATCGATGGCCAGTTGATTTTTCCATGAAACAACATTATCGATAGCAAATCTATGTTCTTGATTCAATAAGGTGGTTAATATGCTTTGTTGGTGATCAATTTTATTATCACGGGTAACTTTAATACGTTTTCTTTGAGTTATAGTTTTATTATCACCTTGTGAACCGATTACTTTAGACTTTTGTTGTAATAAATCATTCTTTTCGTTTTCTAATTCTTTAAGTTCGCCATCAATGGTTCTAGTTTTGGAACTATCTTCCAATTTCATAATTTCATCAACAATTTCTTCTAATCTAGTGTCTATCTTATCTAATTTATTCTCGACCAATTTATCGTTTAAAGTGGTATCGCTGCAACCATTCTCGATCGAGTCGACTTCATCTTCTTCTTTAGTTAATATATTTTCTTCAAATTCTTTCATCAAATCTTTCTTTTCGTTTAATAACGTTTCATTATGTAAAAATGCCTTTCTTAAATCAAAAGAGTTTTCAATTCTTTTCATATTGTTATTGAATTGTCTTAATAAATTGTGCTCATTTCTACCCCAAGTATCCAGCCATTCTACGAGCATTTTGATATCATCAAAATTATCAATACAATACCACTTATCAGGATTTAGTAATAAACATTCTGGTGTTTCATCAATGATTTTTCTTTGAATTGGTGTTATATCAAAGTCACGGTTAAATTTACCTTCCGTGTTGACAATTTCAATTTCAGTGTTATTATCTTTATTGATATAAATATAACAATTATTTTCATTTTTATAAATATTAAAAATTTCCTTTGTTGCTTCAATATTACCCTTTTCCTTAGATAATATATTCCAGTTAATAATTTGATCTTGCTCCAGTTTTAGGAAAGTTTGTAAACAATACTCATTTGGTCCCCTAACAAAGACTCTACCATTTTGATAATAATCTTTATTTTCGATATTTTCATATATGGGTACCCCTGATAAATCTAACCAAAAATATCTATTACAATAACGATCCATTCCAAGAGATTTTAATCTTTGATAATCATTTTCCATTAATTTACCGTCAAATATGAATTTATCTTTCCTTAAAGTTTCAACCTTAGATTCTTGAGCTTTATATAGTTCTGGGTCCTTTTCAACGGACATTGTATTCAATAAGTTGGCTTCAGCTTTTAAATCCTTTGAGACACGGTATCTTTCACTTCTAATTTGCATACACAATTCCATTGAATCTTCTACGGCCATCTTAATATCTGGGGAAAAATTTAATGCAATTTCAACTAATATCCATATACAATTAATAATGTCTTCCAAAGTGGTATTGAAACAAAAATTCCTCCATAGTTTTTTAGGTAATTGATTAGTTGATTTATCGTTTCCGATAATTTTCTTCTGGAAATGTTTAATAAATTTAGTATATTTCGGTATAATTGAACTATCTTCCAATACACCTAACAAAATAATTAACCAAAACCCATTACTAAATTGTCTATTGGTTAATCTTTCAGCCCAATTAATATTACGATAATTTAAAACAGTTTCTAAGAATTGATCATCCTCGTCTTGTTCACTTTCCTCATCCACGTCATTTTCGTCTTCTGGTTCTTCTGGTTCATCCTTTACCGTTTGCTCATTTTTCTGATGAACAGTTTCGTCGGTTTTAATTTCAATTCCATTGTTTGTTTCATCTTTTATTTCAATATCGACAGCTTCATCTTTAATAACTGGTGTATCTTCTAGGTTACTACTATTATTATTATTAGTTGCTATCTTATTCAATTGATGATCGAATTCAAATGAATTATTCTTTAATGTTAACCATTCATCCATAATAATAATTGCCCAATCACCATTTTCATTAATAAATAACGATAATAAAGCAACTATAATTTCAATAACAATTTTACAACCATTATTACTATTATTAACGGTATCCTTAAATTCATCTTCATTGAAATCATTTATAATGGAATAATTTAAATTATTATCTTTTTTATTTTGATCATTAATAAAATTTCTAATTTCAAAATTTCTTTGCCAGTGACTTATATTATTATCATTATCATTATCACCGTTATCTTGATATTCGTTACTTTCTTTGTCATCATCATTATTATTTTTAGTGGGATCAATTGAATCTTTAATGTTAATTTCGACTATTTCATCTTCATTTTCAATTGGATTACAACATTTGATGGAAGTAATAAATTGATCTAAATTAAAATTTGAAATTAATAATTTATCACCAAAAGTATTAATAAATTGATAAATTTGTAATAATTTATCAAAATTATTAATTGATGATTTTTCCTTTGATTTTTCAATGGCGATTGGTAAACATTCTAATAAATTATTATAATATTTGAAATTTGAAAAATATTTAGTTGGTGGACCAGAATACGGTATCTCTAAATCATTACGAATACTTGTTAATTGTAATGGAGTTTCTGGTATTACAGAAGATGTCTTTGATTCCATATCAATATCAGTATCTAAATCAATTAATTTTTGATTAAATTTCCTCCCATTATTGTTATTATTGTTACCGTTGTTATTATCCTCATCAGTGTCAAAATCAGTTTTCCTCTTCTTTGATCTTTTCTTTAAATCAATTTCAGAACTATCAAATTCAACATTATTTTCATAATCAAAATTTGTATTGTTTTTTCTTTTCCCATTGTTATCAATCTTACTATCGTCAATATTAAATGTTTCTGTTGATGTATTATTCTGTACATTATTATTATTGATATTATTATTGATATTATTGTTATTATTATTATTATTATTATTATGAATAATTTCATCATCTTTAAATTCTAATAATTCCTTAGGCCAATCCATCTTTAAACCATACATTGATAGATATTCAGGTTTAACACACCATGGAGCACCCATCTTAGAGGAAGCCTTTTGAAAAGTTATTTTAAAAAAACATTTAATTAAATGTTTAGTGAAAGTGGAACGATCTCTATAAATTTGCGTTTGATCAGCAATAATTGATTTAGGAATACTACTTGAATTATTATTATTATTACCATATTGGAATGAATCATCTTCAATTAACATATATTTAGCATGACCAGGTACTAAGATTTCCTTTGTAATTGGATCAAATGTTGGATTGAATTGAACTTTTTCTTTAATAGTGTAAGGTCTTTGATATTGTAATTGTAATTGTGAATCATTATCATTATTATTATTATTATTTTCATTGTTTAAATTTAGATCTGCTATTATTGGTTGTGGTGAATTTTGCATTGATGAAATATTTGAATTTGCTGTAGAATTTGTTGTCAATAGTGGGTTATTACTATTATTACTATTATTATTATTATTATTATTATTATTATTATTACTATTTGTTAATTGTTCTTTATTTTTCCTTAAATGAACAGTTTCACCAGGGAAATAATCATTCTTAAATTTAGAGTAAACTTTTTCAATCAAAGCATCCAATCTTTTAATCTTATTAAAATGTAAAAATCTAGCAACAGGTTCTCTTAATTTTAATGGGAATTTTTGTTCAACATATTTAAATTGTGTCTCTTCAGAATCTAATGCTTCAAAAAAAGTTAAACAAGATGTACCAGTAATTTCACAAGTAAAATGATGTCTAGTGTAAAAATCGATTCTGTCTAAATATTCTTCATATGTTGTAAACCATTCACCAGTTTCATCGATATGCCAAACTTGAATATTTAAATTTGCCGGTAATGGCGATGGATCTGGTAAAACAATAGGTTTTCTCTTGTACAATACCATAGATCAATGTTTATTTGTTTGTTTGATATGCTTGTGCAGTGATGTAGTATGTATAAATATGTATAATACAGTGTTATTATCAAACTGGAGTGCTTTTTAATTAAAGTTTAATAAACAAATAAATAAATAACTAAAAAATATTTTTCAAAAAATATTTTTTTTTTCATTCTGGTATAATACTCGATAAAGTGTACGTGTATTATAGTGGTGATTGTATATTTATGTGTATATTAGTGTTTATATCTGCCTCTATATGTAGATATATATATATGTGGGTATTTTTTGTGTAAAAAATGTCATTACTCGTAAAAAAATGTTGTTTCTTGTGTAATTTGATTTGATTTATTGTTTATTTTTTTCTTTTTAATTGATCTGATGATTTATTTAAGTTAATTTAATTTAAGTTAATTTAATAATTCTCTCAATTCATGCAAAATGGGGACCGTAGAGTTTAATTTCAACATTGTTATCATCAACCTTTCATCATGAAGGGAGATCAGTAGACTAACTTCCAATTGTGTTAATAATTTTTTAGTGATACCACAAACTTTACTGAAATATTCATGCGAAAAAATCTGATCCTCTAGCAGTTTACAACTTATTCTGATCAATGCAATAATTAATCTATGTAGACCATTTTCCAATAACAGTAATCTTAATTGTAAATTGTTTGTCTCTAGATTTCTTTGCAGGAACATTATTTGTAAAAGGTACGTTGCTGTTAAATATGATGGTACTGTAAATTTACATTTTGTTTGTAATCTATTTATGAAATCCTTAATGGATAACGATGGTAGGTTCTTCATCAAGAATTTCTTAGGTTGTTGATCAATATTACAATTAGTATCATTGTTACTAGTTTTTTGACTTATTTGTAATATTAAATTTAATGTTTCCTCTAAATTGTGAATAGCTTCATCTATAGAGATATCAATTAATTGATGATTATCCACACGATCACCTTCCCGTATTGATATTGCTGTGTAATTCTGTATATCTTGGCAAATCTCTTGCATCAAAAATTCATCCGTTATATGTAGTTCATCAAAATTAATCTTTAACTCGCTATCTTCATTATCGGAAGTCAATTCAGAATAAGAACGTGAACTGCTATTTCTCTTATTTAAAATGGGCATACCGTCCATTTCAAATTCACTGTTCCCCTCTACACTAGTATCCTCCATGTCAGATAAATTAAAATTTGATTGTGAACCCATTCTAGAAGTATGTAAACTGGAATCATTCATTAAATTATAAAAATTTTTATTGATCATCGACCCACTACCATTATGTTTCTTATAATCGTCTAACTTATTTGTAATATATTCATTAAACTCCACTGCATTATAAATCATTTCCTCCACATTATTATTTTTCAATTTATTATTATCCATAACATTCTCCAATGATAAATCGTTAAGGCTTGTATTATCACTTTGAATAAACCTAACAGTCTTTATATTTGCCATCGACGAGCTATGTGTAGTGTCTAGACCACTATCATCCACGTCACCATTTTCTGCATTAATAATATTACTATTATCATTATTACTATTGTCGTCATTTGATGGAGTTTTATCGTTTTGATTCCAATCATCCAGTAATGCTTGAAAATTAGTGGCAGAATTCTTCTTTAATGGCAGACCCCTGGGCACCAACAACTGGTCCACAGCATCTACACTATCCTCATGTGTCGACATCTCTTACTATATGTATCGACCTATGTAATTATATTGCACTAAACTTGGTTAAGATTGCACTATTAAAAACAGTGACACTAAAATAAACTCGAAAAAATATCCAATTTTTTTTAAAGTTAAAAAATTTCCGGATTTTTCACCTCCAAAATATCAAATTGGTCTGGTTTTAGTGCAAGATTGAATTCTGTTGAGCAATTAAGTGTTATTGTAGTATGTTGTGTGGGTACAGGATTGCGGTGGGGACACTGCACAATGGGGGGTTGTGGAAACAGTTTTTTGTAAGGTTTAATTCTTCCCAAAGATGGGTTCAAAGACAAACAAATGATCCATACACAAAGAAGGCACGTACTGAGAACTTGAGATCTCGTGCTGGTTTTAAACTTATGGAAATCGATGACCATTATCATTTCTTTAATAAGAAACGTGTACAGAACGTATTAGATCTTGGTTGGGCGCCTGGTGCATGGTCTCAAGTCGCTAGGAAACGTTCTCATCCACAGAGTATGATTATTGGTGTGGATATCTTACCGGGGAATCCACCTGCCGGTGTGCATTCAATCCAAGCAAATATCCTATCTAAGGGAACTATGCCCTTAGTGCAATTGTATTTCCAGAAGCATAAAAATCTGGATAAACATTTGAATGATTTAAATAGTTTATCTAGTGAAAATGGTTATAATTACAATAATAATAATAATAATAACAATAATCATACTCTAAATTCATTGCAAGAAAATATAATTAAAAAGAAACAAGACACTACCGAATATTTGGAAGTCTTTTCAAACAATGAAGCATCTGTAACCAACCCCGCATTAACGCCACCAGGAACCATTCCTCAGGGAATAACACCCATTGTGGATATTATTATAAGTGACATGTATGTACCAATTTATCAAAATACTTTCTATATAAAAAGGAATAATCTTACTGACAGACCATTGAATAGGCTGATGAACACTTCTGGTAATGCCTTCAGAGATCATGTATTATCCATCGATCTCTGTGATGCGGCTTTGGTCACCGCTATTGATATTTTAAAAATTGGTGGTTCTTTTGTTTGCAAAATGTATACTGGGAAAGAAGATCATCTTTTCGAAAAAAGATTGAAGAAAGTGTTCCGAAGAGTTCATAGATTCAAACCAAATTCATCAAGACTTGATTCGCGTGAAATTTATTTCATTGGTTTGAACAAAAAATCTAATATCGATAAATTAAAGGTTTTCCAATAACAGGTTTCATGTATATAACACAGTTTGACTGCATGCATTTTCCATTATATATTCTTTACATAAGTCCCCGTATTTTAATTATTATTAATGTTTATTATAGTAAATATACAAGA
Organism: Grigorovia jiainica (nom. inval.); assembly: GCA_030571715.1. Lineage (NCBI taxonomy): Eukaryota > Fungi > Ascomycota > Saccharomycetes > Saccharomycetales > Saccharomycetaceae > Grigorovia > Grigorovia jiainica (nom. inval.). The sequence goes on along the minus strand of JAJLYE010000039.1, from coordinate 16,336 downwards.
TAAATATTTATATAATTATCTAATTTAATTAGTAAGTTCTTCATTACTTTCTTCAAATTCATCCTCTTCTTCTTCATCCTCTTCAACTGGTTCTTCAGTTTCAGCAACAACTTCAGCATCAATTGGAGTTTCTTCTTCAACAGCATTTTCAATTGGAGCTTCAGTCTCTTCCTCGACAGCAACATCAACCGGAGTTTCAGTTTCAACTTCAACTTCAGGGTCAATCGGAGTTTCATCTTCAACATCAATTAAATTTGTGTCTTCTGTTTCATCTTCCTTTAAGATTCTTTGAGAAATTTCAGTTTTACCACTTTCGTTTAAATTAGTCTTCCATTGATCAACAACTTTATTAACTTCTTTAGGGGTTAAACCATATGTCTTTGCAAAAATTGCTGCTTCTGAAAATCTACCTGACTTGATTAATAATTCTTTAGCGGAATCAATATCACCAGCAGTCCAATAACAATTAAATGATAAATTTAATTTATCATTTTTTTCAGCTTCTAAACCTAATTCAATTAAATTTTCTTTATCACTGAATGATGAGTATAATAAGAATAATGATTCTAAATCATTAGCTTTCTTATAGGATTCAATGGCTAATTTAAAATTAAATCTTTCTAATGATGCATCACCAAGTGATCTCCATTTAATTTCAACATCACTATTTTCCAAAAGATCATGTGCTAAGGATAATTGACCTAATTTTAATGAAAGATCAAATTTTTGATCATTATCTGGTGTAATATTCAAAGCTTCTTCAAATAATTCTTGACCTTCAAGGAATCTTGCAACTTTAATTAATGAATCCTTATCAGTAATATTTGGTAAAATACTTTCTTTAGCTTCATTTAATTCACCACGTAATGTTAATGTTTGGAATTCAAGAACCTCTAATGAAACGGTATGACTATAAACATGAACTTCTTTATCAGCTAAATAAACTTTACTATCACGTGCTAAATAACCTAATAAATACATTTCTTTATTATAATGTGCTAAATTATAAGTCTTACCACCGACAAAATAATTTAATCTATTGGTTGATGTGGTAAAGATGAATACATCACCGACCCATTTACCAGATGTTACAGGTTCTGTTAAATCATATAATACATCAAATGATTCTTCCACACCTTCTTCTTCATCAACTTCACCGTTATTATAAGCTTCCACGTATAATTCTCTATTAAAGTATAATGAATAACAATTTGGTTCATCAGTTGAATTTTCATCATTAGTATTGATAAGCATCACAATATCACCACTATCAGACCAAGTGACATCACTAGCATTAACATCAATTCTTCTTACTAATGAACCATTATCCCAATCAAAGAAATATGTGAAACCATCATATTTAACACCTAATAAAGAACCACCAAAGATCTTATCAACATTATAATTAATTGGAATAGACCAAGATGAAATTTCTTTGAAATTTTTATAATATTTAACAGCACCATTTTCATCAATTAATGCATAACTATTAGAATCTGGACCCCAAACAAAATCTTTACATCTACCAAAGGCTTTATTTCTCCAAGCTAATGCAGTATAAATAACATATTCACCATCACCGATTACTGTAACAAATCTACCATTTGGTGAATGTGACATAGTTTGTGGGAAAATATCCACAGTACCTAATTCTTTAGTTTGTAAAACTAATGGTTCACCTTCTTCTGATTGTTCGGTACCTCTAATAACAGCAGTAAATATATCATTTGCGGTAGCATTCTTACCACCAGACCAAACTAATTTACCTACTGGATCTAAAGATAAAGCTGGAGTGTCATTACCTAAAGATAAGATAGTGAACCCACTATCAAAACCAGCGGCAATATAATTCTTCTTACCAGTTGGATGTGTGGCAACACACCAACTTCTTTCTAACCCAATATTAATTGTCTTTTCCACTTTGTATGTAGTAGAATTCCAAATCTTTAAAGTACCATCTTCAGAACCAGAAATAATGATTGGTAAACTTGGATGGAATACAGCAAATGAAACATTTGACATATGACCTTCTAAAGTGGCCACACATGACTTTGTTTGATAATCCCAAACTTTAATTGTTAAATCATCAGATGAGGTAATTAAATATGGCTTATCTGGTAATGGATAATAATCTACATAATTAACACCCTTTTCTTGACCAGTAAGTAAAGTGAAATTTGGTGTATCTTGACCTAAGGACCAAACTTTAACGGTACGATCTAAACAAGCTGAAGCAAAAGTATTTGGATCCTTTGGATTAAATGCCACGCACATGACAAAATGATCATGACCTTCAAAAGTTTGTTCTAATTGCCAATTCTTTTCCCAATTCCATAACTTAACAGTTAGATCATCAGAACCAGATAACACATATGGTTTAGTTGGATGTACAGCAATGGAACGAATATAATCTGGATGTGCTTCAAAATCTGCAACCTTTTCACCAGTGTTATAATTAAACACTCTAATTTTAAAATCATCAGAACCAACAACGACCCAGTTCTTTCTTGCAATAAATCTACCGGCTCTTACCGGTGTTTCAGTGACTTGAATTGATCTAACGGCTTGTTGTGTTTCGTAATTCCAAATTTCAATTTTACCAGAGTAAAGAGTAGCAAGAACCCATGGTTCAGTTGGATGGAAATCAATACCCTTAACCCTATCGGATCTGTTAGAGAATGTCTTCTTAATGTCGAATTTCATTGTGTTTATTGAGTATAGGACAATAAGAATTGTTGTTTATGTTGTGTCCTTTCAATTGTTTGATTTGAAATTTTGTTTTTTTTATGCAATTCGAAAATCACAAAAAACGAATTTCAAAATCGTGTCAGTAATTGATTATATACCTTCGATTGAATTGGAGATAGATGGTGGGAAGATAGTTTTGTGAGGGTTGCAAACTAACGGGTTTTGTCCTTGAATAATTTTTAATAATTCTTAAATTAATGTTATAATAAGCTAAGAAGTATTTTTTATAATACTTGCACAATTAAATAGTTAAAACTATAGTATTTCTAACTTGCCTTAAAACTCAGTATTAAATTCAATGACGGTGCAAAATATGGGATTGTTTGACTGGTAACTATAAATATTTCAAAAATAAAATTGATTCATAAATAAAATATGTTTGTTGTTTAGAATTTTTAAACACGATTGGATGGGAAGATGAGTAGTTGTCTTGGAAGCATTCCTTAACCAACAAACCAATAACTTGATCTATTAAACTTAATTGTCAAGACAAAAACATTTCAGTAGGATTGTAAAGTAAATATTTGTTTTTTCAGGCTGAATAACCATTAGGAACTGTTGGTAGCAGACTACGGAAAGATAAATATAATTTAAACATAAAAAAAATAACAATATTAATATAGAAAGAAGTACATTGGAAAAATTCAAACACAAATGAAGATAATAATAAACACAAAATATAATCTAAAAAATCATTAATACATTGATGTTGTTCTTTTCATGTAATATTTACTCAACTCTTTTAACCAAATTTGTGAAACTAATAAAAATCACAAAAAAATCAATTCTGAAATGATGACACTAAATTACTTATTACTAACAAAGAATATACTATTTATAATATATAGACAATTAAAATGTTAACTTTAAAAATGTTACTGATATGTTTCGGTGTTTTAAGTACCTGTGTGTATGGTTGGGATAATAAGAATATTTTCGACAGAAAATTTAATTGGAAATGGTATACAGAATCTAGCGATAAACTTTGTGAACACCCAAAAGATTCCGTTTGGTCGAAATTTACTGGTTTTAAATTATATCACTACTATAAATTTAAAGGTATTCCAATGAAAACTACGAGATCCTTGAAAATTACTTATTGTTTGGATGGGAAATCAATATGGGATGAATATTTGATAAATGATTATGAAGATTATTTCAATTTTTGGAATGTTGTTTTAAACACTGAAGAAAATTCTGAGGTTAATAAATTCAAATTTATTAGAAATGAAAAATATGTCCAAAGGGAATTAACAAGTATTTTCCCCGAAGTGTGGATTGGGGCAATGTGTTATTGCTTAAATGAAGAATGTGATAGAAATAGCAATATACCAATTTTACCTTTGTATACAGAAAATTTTCATAATTATTGGTATAAATTAAAACGCGAAAAGAAAATATTAAACAGTTATATTGAAAAATTCGTCCCATTTTTGACCACATCAAACGATGAAGATAATCTTTTCAAAGCCATCATGGAACATAATAGTACAACTATTCTTAATAATTGGTATTCATTGTTTCAAATGAAAGATAGGAAGAAGAAAAATAATTTTAATTTATTTAATCATGTTGCTAAAGAGAAGGAGACAAAATGGTTCAATCTAATTGATGTAGATGAAAAATATGAGTCCATTTCAGAGGATGTCGATAATAATGGATTCCGTTATCAACTTGATAATGCAGTCTACAATAGAATTCATGAATCGATACAAAACAAAAATTAGAATAACTAAGGAGTTGCTGCGATATAAAAAATTATATAATTATATCTAATTATAAAATTTCCTGTCAAACACAATAACTTTTGCTTTAGAAAAATGACAAAAGTAACAATTTACATAATGTTCAAATACAATTATGGGTATATAAAAAAAATGTTATGTATAAATAAATATTAAAAAGAATAAATAATAAGTTGGTTAGGAATAATAAAAGACTAGTTTCAATAAATGAAAATAAAAATTTTGAAACTGCAAAACAATTCTAAATCTCAGTGCATGAAACAAAAAGCGAGCCTCTTCGTTTTGTATTACTTAAAGTACAATCTCTTTAACGATTGATTTATATTTGTAAAAATACTATTACAATAAACACCTGAATCCATGGGGCATACTAGATAGACAGTTCTTTTTTAACAGACAAAAAAAAAAGTTAATATTAATCAAACCTTTCAACTGACATATTAAATTCTCCATTAGTAAATTTATTATACGTATCATCATCACGTTGTGTCCCATTAGCATTAGTGTTGTCATTTACTGGATCATTCAACCCATTATTAATGGTTTCATTTAAATTGGACCCACTTTCTGTTGGTGTTCTATAATCCTCAGTTTCGAAAAACAATGAATTTGCATTATTTTCACGTAAATTTCTTTGAATTTCATCATTAGACATAAATGGATCCAATAATGAATCAGTACGAGTTAAGTTAACATCATAAAATGGACTTTCAGTAGTTTCATTAACGTTTGTTTCATTATTATTTATTGGATCAGTTGGAATAATATTTTCAGTACTTATATTATTATCTGTATTATTTTTAGAAGTTGAATTTGTTGGTATACCACTAGTTGTATTATCCAATCTAAATGGATCAGATTCTTCATCAACGACAACATTTGTTGGATTTTCATTAAATATATTAGAATATTCTTCATTAAATGCATCTGGATCATCCAAAGATATCACCGGACGTAATTGTCTTGGTGAAGGTTCAGTTGAACGACCCTTATGTGAATCCTTAGTGGGTGATTTAAATTCACCTTCATCCGAACTGGAAAATGGTTGATGTGCGATAAAAATGTTTTCATCGTTATCATTATAATAACCACTATTACCACTTAATTCTAAACCATCCCAATTAACGTCAGACATTTTAGCCGCATCACCTAAAGCCATTAAATCACTTAATCCATTCTTTTCAAGATCTCTACTATCTATATCTTCGTCTCTTAAGGACATTCTCTTTTGGAATGAATTTCTGTCATCTTTAGCGGGTTTAAATCTTACATCAGGATGTTTAGAGAACACAACGATAAGTATGGAGACAATAATTAATAATAATAAAATTAAAGAGAAGGCGGCATTTAAAATAAAGAAAACCCAAGCCATAATTGCAGAAACAGCATAAGTTTGACCAAATAAATCTGAAAAGAACATAAATAAAAATGAATTAACCATTGTGACAGTTGCAATAAATATATTTAAAATATTTGTTCTTTTATCTAAATATGGTTTATAACGAATAATGGCAATCCAATAAGCTAAATCTAAAATAAAGACTGCCAAAGCTTGTGTCATACCAGAAGCTTGTGCTAATCCTATAAATAATGATTTAACGAAAAGATAAGATAATAATACAACATTCCACCAATAAAAATTTGCATTAAACATAGTATAAAAAAACCCATATTTATGTAAAACGAAATTATTACCATATAATATAGCAGCTGGGTTATTATATTTTTCAATTGAATGTCTAGCGAAATAAAAAGTTCTATAAGCGGACCAAATCATAATGGAGCAAACCAATAGTAAGAATAAGCAAGCAATGACTATAACAGCAGCAGAATCACGTTCTGTAAATTCCCATAGTGATAAAATAGTTAATTGAGTAAAACCGATATAAATATATCTTAATAATGAACCCTTTAATATAATTTTCCAATTTAATCTAAATTCATTAAATTTTTTCCTTTTAATCCAACCTAATTTAATAAATAATTCCGTCATACATTTAATTAAAATGATGAAACCAGCTAAAACGTAACCACATAAAACGAAAAATGTGAAACCAGTACAAACTATAGAAGTTTCTTCAATACCCATCAAGAACCCCATTCTCTTAATACCTCTATAAATAATTGTACTTTGATTACCATATAATACCGTGGATGCTCTTTTCATTAAATTATTCATGGTTCTTTGTGCTATACTAATTGCCTGTATTTCGAAATTTCTTTTCCTCTTTTGTGCAAGAACTGATTCTGTTGTTGATGTTAAATATAAAGTTGGTGTACCACCAGTAGCTTCCACGAACCATCTAAATATCTTTTGCATAAATTTAATTTGAATTAGTCCCATGGACCAAGCTAAATTTTCTGACCAACTTGATGCAATTGGTGGTACTCTATGTACGTGTTCCATGGCGACAACGACGACGGATTGGAAATATAAAAACAATGACATTGTTATTGCGGCAATATGTGATGCGGCCACAGAGTTACCGAAAGTGGATAATGAAGCAGAAATTAATAAACCGATACCAGCAATTACAGCAGTGGCCCATTTTACACCAGTTTGTGAAACAGTTTTCCCATTAGAGAAATAAATTTGAATACAAGCTAAATAATCTGTTGTGTTATCTTTATTATAGACTCTTACTTGAGCGAATGCATCAATATCTGGTACTTGATAAGCAATATTTGGAATTTGACTTGTTAAATCTTCTGAAACGTATTCAATGGATTCAATTTCAATACGACCTGGATGTGTTGGACAAAATTGTTTCCAACCAATATCACATAAATCTACAGTTTTAGTAATAATTTTAAATCCATATGCATATACATCAATATCAGCAATGACGTATGAATCAATTTCAGTAGTTAAATCTAAATTGTAATGTAATGAGCCATCATCAGGGTTAAATACGACATCGAAACTATTTGAAGTTAGTAAAGAGTTTTGCATACATGAGACCATCGAAGTAGCCATTAGATTTCTCTTTGCGGATACTATTCCACATAGATAAAACCATATTAGTAAATGTAATTTAATCATTGTTAAATAAATTTCTTAGAAAAAAAGGGTAGTCTTTGTATTAATTAAAAGCGATAATTTGTTAATAATATAATTTGAATAATACGGTTTGTTGAAATAAAACGTACTTGTAGTATGTTGCTTGTGTATATATGAACGATAAAAATGATATGAATATGTATCCCGCTTATTATATTTTAATTACAAATAATAGTAATTGAATGACTAAAATAATAAATATTAATGTTGTAAATTAAAAAAAGGCCAATAAATAAAGTTGAAAAAATGTTAAAATGTTACCTTTTATATGATTATAAAAGAATATGTTTTCAAATTGAAATACTTATAAATAAACTAGAAAAGCAAAGTGATAATAAATAATAAACTAATAAAAAAAAGGTAAATAAATAATAAACTAATTAAATAATTAAATATAAATTAAATAATAAAAGCCACCATTGACGATGCACAGACTAGAAATAAAGAATTCACAGAATGGGCAATTAAATTTAAATTAATTAAGGTAATTGTAAATTCTTCATTGTAAAATAAAAAATAATCAAAATTAAGAATGGATTTAATTAAATTTAAATTAATCATCGACCAAAAATAACCCATTGCATACTTCCGGAATTCCTATTGCGGTATGCAAATTAATGGTGTGTCTCTTTTGGGTAAAAAGGTTGGAGACAGGGGCCCCGAGTGGAAAACGGCAGGGTTTTGGGTGCACGTGATGGGCACGTGAAAGGCACGGAAGCGGAGACGGCGACGGAAGCGGATGCGGATGCGGAAGCGGATGCAAAGACGGAAGCGGAAGCAACTGGCACGTGACAGTTGGATTTTTTTTTTTTAATTTAACACCGGAAAATAGCGGGGATAAAATGTTTGCATGTGCATAATTAATTCACTTAAATGGAAATTTCAAGACAATAGAACTTGGTTCTACCAAATAAATCAAATTTAAAGATATATTACAATCTTATTACTGTTATATCTGCGTTTTGAAGCACATAACACAACATCGAATATGTTGAATAGTATACAAAATGGTAATCTAGATAATCTGGTGTTTAATTTAGATAATAATTTAACAAATAAACAAGATAAAATCATTCCAATAAATAAATCTCTAAATACTACTACAATAAATGATAATATTACAAATAATACTAATAATACAAACAACAGTAATAACAATAGTAACAATAAACTAAGTCTATTGAAATTAATCGATCCAAATCCTTCAATAAATAATAATAATACTAATTCATCCACTTCAATTGTTGAAAATTCAAACCAAGATATTAATATTAAAAATATTGATAATAATAACAATAATATTAATATTAATAATATGAAAAATTTAGATGATTCAACAAATAATACTCCATTATTTACTAACAATAGTATACTTAATAACAATAATAATATTCCATCAAATATAACAACACCATTAAATACAACTCTAAATTCACAATCAAATCAATTAAGAATTTTCCAAAGATTAGATGATTTATCAACTAGATTATTAGCAATGGAAGATATTTTATTAAAGTTTGAAAAAAGACAAGATAAACATGATCAAATTTTAAATAATTTAAATGATTTTATTATTAATAATAACAATAACAATAGCAATGATAAATTGATTTGGGATTTATTAAATTCAATTTCAAATATTTCAAAAGATTATTTACAATCAAAATCTTCCATTAACTCTAATAATATTAATAATAATACTAATAATAATATTAATAATAATATTAATAGCACTAGCACTAACAATTTAAATAATATAGATTCAAGTTTTACCCAAATACCAATCAATTTTAAATCATTTAATAATAAATCAAATAATTTAAATGATACTTTTATTTTAAATCCAAATGGTTTAAAGAAACGTAAAAGACAACATTTATCAAATGAATTTAATAATTCAAATAATCTTAACACTTTTTTAACTAATAAATCATTTAAAAATAATTTAATTTCAAATAATAAAAATTCTAATATCAATACAAATAACAATATTATTAACAAAAATATAAACAATGTTAATAATAGTAATAATAATACAAACCATAAATTGAGTAATATATTAATAAACAATAACAGTAACATATTACCAAATTTTAATTCCACAAACTTAAATAATAATAGTAATAACAATAATAGTAATGATAATAATTTATTACCATCTAATACCAATATCAATAACAATAACAATAACAATAACAATAACAATAACAATAACAATAACAATAACAATAACAATAACAACAACAATAATAATGATAATAATAATACTAATGACAACATTTCCAAAATAAATACCAACAACAATAAAAACATTGACAACACAACAAACACAACAAATGAAGAAATCAACAAAAACAACAACAACAACAATCTAACCCAGAATCCCAACGTCGTTGGAAACAACACAAGAAGAAGTTCTGAATTGGTTGACGAAGACGGCTATCAGGAAGATGATGAAGGTGGTGATGATAACAATTTAAACTTATCTAATTCGATTAATCCACATGGTATTGTGGATGATGATGATAAAGTGGTAAGTGATGATGTTGAGGAATATGAAGAAGAAGATGATGAACATATTGTTTTAAGTTCAACTAATAATTTATTGTCTTCTAGTAACAAAATTAATGATAAAGAAATAGTTGACGATGATGATGAAGAAGAGAAAGAAGAAGAAGACGAAGAAGAGGAGGAGGAAAGTTTAGAAGGTGAAGAAGAAGATGAAGTCGATGAGGATAAAGTTGCCGATATAAATAATACCATTAACAATAGAGATATATTAAAGAGATCAAATTCAAAGATTAAATTGAAAAATAATTTGAAGAAAATACCAATTTTTAATAATATTAATAAAAATTTAAACAATCCATCAAATATTACAATTAATCCTGTACCTAACACTTTACCATTACAGATACCAAACCCATTGAATGTTAATGAAATTGATATCAAGGAAAATGATAAAACTGACAAAAGTAATGTAAGTGGTACAAACAATACAGAATCTAATATTGCTAATACTACCAATTCCAATTCAAAACACACTGTTAATACTAATAATATTTTAACAAACCCACCTAATTCTGATATTATCACAAAGAAAATAAACGTGAATTCAGGCATTAATAATAGCATACCCACTAAAATTGAAATGGGTATGGATGATATAGAAGAAGATGAAGAAGACGATGAAGAACTGACCAATAATACAATAACAAGTAATACCAAGATCAATATCAATGAAATGGATACAGATGAATTAAATAGATTAAATTATAAGATATTTAAAGCACCAAACAACGTCAAGACAATTTGGGATGAATATGTCTATGGTATAAACGGTAACCCTTCCATCCGTGGTCTAGAAGAGAAATACGGAAATAAATGGAGACTTACCAAGAATCGTAAGACATATTCCCGTCGTAAAAGACTTTATAAATTTATCTTAAATGGTATTGACAAGGGTAAGACCGCTGATGAAATGATTAAAATATTGGAAGAGAAAAGATTATATAAGGATGAGAATGGTGAAGTGAAGAGAAGAACTATTGGTTGGTTGCAACAAAGTCTTACTGGTATTTAAATAATTAATATAGAAGAATACATAGCACATATATCTATATGATAAATAACGAAATTATAATTATAGATTACTAATATGCCACTGCGGCAACGTAATCCGCTTTTACTCTTTTGGGACACGCACGATTAAACGCGTTGTTCAAAAACAAATTGTTTTCTGCGGGAAAATAGTGCAATCCACCTTGGAATCCTCGAGAATTTTGCTTTGACGTATAGAATTGCTTCTTTTCCTTCTTTAGGCAAACGAATTTATATTTAAATTTCAACTGTTTCGAAACGTTTTGTTGATTTTCGTTTTTCTCTTGTCAGTTTTATTATCTATCTTTGTTTCAATTGCGTTTTATTTCTCTTCAGATTAGTAACTTTTACTTCATATAAAACAACTAATTGATCAATTGAGTTTGAATCTATTAGATAAAACAAAAATAAAAATTTATAATAATCAACAAGACAACTTTTCAAAAGTAACAACAAAAAAATGGATTTATTCGATTCTGTTAAAAAATTTGCTCAAAGTCAAAATGGTGATAATCAAGAAAATGATTTAGTTTCTAAGGCTGAAAAAATGATTGGTGAAGAAAAGGTTAATCAATTTAAGGGTCAAATCGGTGAAGATAATTTTAATAAGTTCGAAGCTGCTGTGAGAAGTCAATTGGCAAAGACTGATTTAAATGATGAGAATGGGTCTTCCAACAATGAAAACTCATATGGTTCTTCAAATAATGAGAACTCTTATGGTTCTTCCAATAATGAGAACTCTTATGGTTCTTCCAATAATGAGAACTCTTATGGTTCCAAGAAATCATCATATGGTAATGATGACAATGAAGATTCCTATGATTCTAAAAAATCATCTTACGGTGATGATGATAATGATAATTCTTATGGTTCCAAGAACTCCTCTTACGGTAATGATGATAATGAGAACTCATACGATTCCAAGAAGTCATCATATGGTAATGATGACAATGACAACTCTTATGGATCTAAGACATCTTCTTATGGCAATGATGACACCGACAATTCTTATGGTTCCAAGAATTCATCTTATGGTAATGATGACAACGATAACTCATACGATTCCAAGAAGTCGTCCTATGGCAATGATGACAATGATAACTCATACGATTCCAAGAAGTCGTCCTATGGCAATGATGACAATGATAACTCATACGATTCCAAGAAGTCATCCTATGGTGATGATTTTTTAGAAT
>JAJLYE010000038.1:62484-78213 GCA_030571715.1 Grigorovia jiainica (nom. inval.) | reverse complement strand
AAAAATCACCTTGAAAAAGACGCACTTAATTTGAGTGGACAAACAAACAATTGCACCAAGCAAATAGAGACGATGTATTGTCTTTAATTTAATAACCGCTACGTAGGCAAAGTTTAATTCCTTGGATTTTTTTTTTCACGTTTAGGTTTTCTTCTACTAGTTCTCCAATTTTTGAAACTAATGAAGAATGTTATTTCAAAGTTGTTTTCGTCCTACGAATTTTTCAAGGTGATTTTTGCTATTGTTTATTTTTTTATTTTTATTTATCCTCCCTTCTTATGACCTTTACTATACTCTCGTAGAGTCAACGTTTGTTTGTTTGTTTGTTTGTTTGTTATTTCCAGAATGCGTGACAGAAGCTAAGAAGTTTCATTGTAATATTTTAATTTGCCTTGTATTTTTTAAAATTATTTGAAATTAATTGTTCTTTCCGTTTATTTTATAGAAAGTTTTATCGGTCTAAGGTTGTTAACTCGTTTTCTAAAGAAGTCAACCCTCGTTCTGAAATACTAAATTACATGCTTTAAATTACCACTTTGAATTAAAGAAACGCTTAGATGAATTTTAACAAAAATTTTACAATGCTTCCTATAAAGAAAATCAAATAGTATTTTTAATTTGTAACTAAATGGAACATTGCCATTTGTCCTCGTATGTTGTACTAGTCGTTTTTCTCTCTATATTCTCGTCAACAAGGCTAATTTGAACATCGTCATTCGAATTAAATTCATATCTTTAGGTGGTATTATTTTTCATGCTATTGTATATTTTATATTCTTATACTATATATTTATTATGGAATTTCTATATTAAAATAAGCTCATAATGAATGTAAATAAAATTAAAATTGCATTTGGTCTGGTGCTGAAAGCTAAATCTTGAGATTCGACTTCAATAGACTTTGAAGAAGCAATATTTTGTGTGGATTCACTACCTAATGTATCTGCTACTGGTTTTGCAAGAGTACTTGTCTTAGTAGATTTTGGGGCGCTGGTTGTAGCTTTGGAACCAATATTTGCTTTAGTGGTGGTTGAAGCGCCAGTCTTAGTTTTAGCTGCATCGTGTGTCTTAGTGTAGTGTTCTTCATCAGATTCAATCGAATCTGCCTCGTCAGCAGCACCGTTGACTTCTTGGGTAATGGTTGGATCTATGTCTTCAAAAATCTGTTCTTCAATTTCAGCTTCATCCGCAAGTAACTCATCCGCATTAAGATTCTGACCTTCAGAATTTTCAGCATTATCAGCAATAATTTCACTAACGGATCCTTCAACTTCATTATCAATCAATTCATCTACAATTTCTGACACTTGATCATCAAATTCATGTTCCCAATTACCCTTTGGAATATAGTCACAAACAGTAATATTACCCCAGAATGAATTACAATATCTAAGGGCACAACCAACTTGGCTAGTTTCATTCCACAATAATTCAGGGAAAAGATAGGTGCCATTACCTGGATCTTTGGCATCATAGTTAATATAGTCATAGTACCAATCGTTCCAAGTATCATTTAAACTATAACTCATTAGGATATTGCCACTATCTGAATCACCACTTCCAACTTCATGTGGAACTTCATCTAAGGAACAATTAAAGGCAGCGGCATAATCAGCGGCATTCTCTTGTAAAGTATTATTCCATTTTAAATCAGTGGTCTCGTTTTGTAATTTTCTGTATGTGTTATGAATTTTTAAAATAATATTCTGATCCTCTTGACTCATATAATAAGCAGATGAGTCTTCTGCATTTGGTTGTTCTGATGGATCTAATTCATCAGCAGCTTGACCAGCAAATTGTTCACCTAAAATTAATTGAGAACAAAAAGCAGCCAGGGTTAGTAATTCTTTGTATTGCATATTTCAAAAACGATTAAAATTTGTTGCTTTGGTTATCTTGTTTTCTAGAATAATGCGATAAAAAAAGCATAGTCTTATATATTTACTTTAAGAAGAATGCCTGATATATAAGATGGGAGAATTTCATTCATACAGAGATTACTTTTCTAAGCGAAGAACGCTCGATAAGGAAATTTATTTAGAGGTTGCATTCTTGCAGGGAGAAAATAAACTTTTGCAATCACTGAAAAAGAAATCTCAAAATTTTGTAGAGTGAAAACAACGCGATGTTCTAAATGGGTAATATAAGCTTTCCTTCAAATAGCCAGGAAGAAACAAAATACCCTTTTCGGACAAATTTAGGGACTGAAAAAAGTTTAATTTGTAAACAAAACGAATTTACGAATGTCATCTTCCAAAAAAAAATTTTGGCAGCAAGATTTATGGGTGCAAAGAAAACCAAAGATATATACATTTGGATCTTCCAATACTATGTAGGATGGTAGACCGCTTTTTATATGATTTTAGATATCCTTTAGGAAGACTTTGCTCAGTCTTTGCTATTCAGTTGAACAACACTTTAGAACAGTAATAAAAAAAGACATTGTTCGGTAAGAAAATTTTGGAGTAAAAGTTTAATGTAACGTACTATTTACTGTTAAAATATGTATTATATGTAAAATTAGAAGACTTAAAAATTTCAACGGTCAAAAGAAGTGGTTCGTTATATGATCTTTAATTGGGGATGTACTGAGTGATATAATAAATCATTCAAGTCTTACCTGACTTAAAATGAATGAAATCTCCAGGATTTTTTATGTTTATTTATCAAACAGATTTTCTATATTTACTTCTTTAGGTTATTGTTTCATGAAATGATTTTCTCATAATTTTAACTATGATTAAATAGAGAAAAAAGAACTGTAACAAAATTATGAATTATTTTAAATATTAAAAATTATTTAAAATAAAATAGACATGAAAAATAATACACAGGATAAGAATTTTGGTAAGGTTGTAGATGCAGAACCTTCCATATCTGCAACTTCAGCAGTACTTGAAGCGGCACCAGTGGTGGTTATGTGTGAAGCAGTTTCAGTTGAAGATGAAGCAGTTGCAGTAGTTGAGACTATTGTAGTGCTATTGTAATTAATTGAATGTACTGTACCTGTAATAATGGAACCTTTAACTGTGGTGGTAGCATGTGCAACGGAAGTAATATTAACTTCAGCGATGATTTTTTTAACAATCTTCTTTTCGGTTTCTTTATCAGAATTTTCCATGGCGGTTTCAACTTCAGCTAAATCATCCTTGATCGTTTCTTCAACTGAACTTTCGATATCTTTTTCAATATCTTGCTCATCATCCGTAATGACATCAGATTCTTCATCTTGTTCATCACCATTCTTTTCATCATCAGCTATAACTCCAGCTTCATCACTCTTAACATCAGCTTCGATTTCATTGTCAACTTCTGATTCTTCTTCACTATTGGCACTCAATTCAATTAAATCAAGAACATTTTCTTCGAATTCATCATCCCAATTACCAGATGGATAATATTCACAAACAGTAAAATTACCCCAGTATGAATTACAATACCTCATAGCACAACCAACACTAGACGTATCCTTCCAAATAACTTGTGTAAAATGACCAATAGATTCAGAAAAACCTGGATCATCGAAATTATAATCTTGAATTTCATTATACCAACCATTAACAGAACCTTCAGCACTATGACCAATGGCAATATTTTCACCAAAATCGTAATCAGAATGTTCAATGGTACCAGAGGCACAATCATAGGCAGCAACAAATTCAGCAGCCCATTGAGCTAATGTGTCATTCCAAGTTAATTTACCAGTATCCTTATGCATAGATCTGTATTTATTATGTGCATCCACAATAAGTTGTTGATCAGATTTGGACATAAGATAAGCAGAGGGATCCTTGGCATTAGGCTTTTGGTCTGGATCTTGTTTATCTTTATCTTGGCCTGGATAATCTTCACCATTAACTAAAGTTGAAGTTAAGGCAGATAAAAAGAATAATGTATTAAATTTCATATTCAATTATAGTTTATTTGATTTGTTTCTATAATATTAAATTATAAACAATTTTAATTAAGATGGTAATGTAAATTAAATTACATTATAATCAAAGGATTTATATATCATTTTAAAAACTAAAGTACGTTATAAATTCTTTAATGTTGAAAAATTGTTAAGTGACTGTTTATGGAAAATCTCTAGGCGATAAAATGAAGTCACTTCTTTGCAAGGGGGGATGATGTATTGATTCTGAAAAGGTTATTATATTCCAAAATAACTTTAATTAGGAAAATTCTTTATTTTCAAACACTCAACACAAATCATTAAAGTTAATTTATTTTAAAATTTCTTAGATTAAAGAAATGCAGAAGATTCGCATACAGAAAATACTCCCTCAAAAAAGAAATTATTTTAAAGTTTACTTTCAGGAAAAGCGCGCAGGCAAGAAATGTAATAAAGTATTACTACTTTGGGTAATTCTCTAATACGATAAATTCAAGGAAAATTTTTTCTTGGAAATAATTCCCAATTGGGAAATTTGGAAAAATAATGAAAGGAAATATTTTCTAGTAACTATTTGTGGCAAGAAGTATTTATGTTTTTATTTAAAGTTTTTACAACCAGTATTGAACAAAGAATAAAATTAACTTTTGTTGTTTCCACTTAATTGCTGTAGAGAATAAGTCAAATTAATTCAATTTTTTTTTTTTTGACTTCTTTATTTTTATATGTCTCAAAAAATTTTATAAACTTGCCTTCAGGGAAACTTTTTTTTTCTTGACAATTCATTACTTCTTGTTCGTGTTTTTATATTATCTGTAGGTCTTATTAGAAGATACTGTAGAATGAATTTAATTTGCAATTAAATCCCTAGTAAAAAGTTTATAATTTTGCTATCTATTGTGATGTGAAGAAAGTTTACTATCCTTATGATTAAGAAAATTATTACCTTCGTGCAACAGTAACAAAACAATACATCGATTAAAATGTTGGGCTACATTAAACTGTCTTCAATATAATATATTCAAGAGTTGTGTATCACAGGTCTTTCGTTTACTTGTTTGGAAGGAGGGAGGGGGGTGCCGGGAGACAATACAAGTTAGTTTTAATTGATAGAAATTTCTTTATCATAATATAGTTAGCTCTTAAATGGAAATAAAATCCAAGAAATAAATAAATTCTACTTCAAGTAATTATTTTATCGGACGAGAGATATAGAATGATATTGCGTTTTTTGGAATGATCAGATTTAGCCAGACATTCAAAATAATTAAGTCCCACAGTCTATGACTTAGATTAATATGCACAGAAGAACTTTAGTTTAGTTAAAGATTCATTATTAAAACTCAAATTATGTTTTTTTTTATCAAATTAAATTTGTAATTTGAAATTTTATAGTCTTATTGGCAGAAAACTTTTTAAATAAAATATGCTATTCGGTGCAAGTGATATTAGTTTTATTGGTTATCTACTTGCATCCAAACAACTAAATATTTTGTCAAAATAAATAATTAAACAGTCGATATCATTTGGTATCAAAAATGCACTTTATTAGTAAAACATACACTACAATTTTATATATTTTTCCTATTCTAAAATTATATAATTACCTTAAAATCTTCAAATTTAAAAGATGCTCATTAAAACAGTGAATAAGAATAAGATAACATTTGGTTGTGTGGTAAAAGCAGACCCATCATAGGTAGTTGGAATAGCTTTACTGGATTCTAAACTGGCTGTTGCGGTGACTTTTAAAACAACAGAAGTACTAGTTGGCTTTTTAGTTACCTTAGAAGATACAACAGTATTAGACTTGTGTTTAGAGGTTGTAGTTGCGGTTTCTTCAGATTCAATTTTATCAGCTTCATTGGCAGCACTGGTGACTTCATCTGTGACTGTTGGATCAATATCATCATAAATTTCTTGTTCAATTTCGGCTTCATCAGCAAGTAATTCATCAGCATTAAGATTTTGACCTTCGGAATTTTCAGCATTATCGGCAATAAGTTCGCTAACAGAACCTTCCACTTCATTATCGATTAATTCATCAACGATATCAGAGGTTTCGTCATCAAATTTGTGTTCCCAATTACCTTGTGGGATGTAGTCACAAACCGTAATGTTACCCCAAAATGCATTACAGTATCTAATGGCACAACCAACTTGTCTAGTTTCATTCCATAGTAATTCAGGGAAAAGATTGACACCATTACCTGGATTTTTGGAGTTATAATTGACATAATCATAATACCAGCCATTCATAGTGTCATTGATACTATAATTTACGACAATGTTGTCAGAATCAGAGTCATTGGTTACACTATGTGGGATTTCATCCACAGAACAATTAAAAGCAGCTGCGTAAGTAGCTGCACTTTCTTGTAAAGTATTATTCCATTTTAAATCTACGGTTTCATTTTGTAATTTTCTGTAGGTGTCATGAACCTCCAAGATAATATCTTGATCTTCTTGAGTCATGTAGTAAGCAGATGGTTCTTTATAATTTGGTTGTTCTGATGGATCTAATTCGTCTGCAGCTTGACCAGCAAATTGTTCAGCGAGTATTAAATTAGAATATAAAGCGGATAAGGCAAATAACTTGGTGTATTGCATTGTGTGTGGAGTATTATGTTTATTATTTACTTGAATTGCTTTAAATGTAAAAGAAAATTAGTTGTTCAATTTAGAGATAAAAACAAATTGAATTTATTTATTATTTATATATTCAATTTTCCAAAATACTTATGAATTTATTTAAAGAGTTTTACTAAACTAAACAGACAAAATAATAGAACAATATTCAAGAGCTCCCAATAAAAACAAATGGATAAATCGGGTTGCTATATTTCTACACTATTTTCTGTGAACATTCGAAAACAATTAGGCGTGAAGAAAAATCGTAGCAAATGCAGATCCAGAGAAATCCCGTAGGCACAAAATATTTTCCCTAAAAAAAGTTAGAAGAACAAAGAATTTTTTTTCACAATTTTTTTCGAAAAAGTTTATTTTATTGATGTAATTTTTTGTTGGCATTTCTATTATCATGCCAAATTTAATTATCTTCGTTAAAAGTTTAAATTCGAACAAATACATCGAAATTAGCTTTGTTCAAATTTGTTTACCTTTGTACAGGCCTTTCTCTCAGAGGATTCTGCGCGATTAAATTCTAAGTTAGCAGTTTGTAGAAATTCCATTTCTCATTTTGAAATAAATTTTAGGGAGAAATAATTCCAGGCCAACTTTAACCGTTTTCAATGCCATTATTTACGATATTAGCGTCTGTAAACATAGTAAAATTAACTGCTTTTGTGGTTGTTGGTAGATAAAACATTTCAATAATTGAACGAAAATATTGAGTGTCTTGCATACCTAAGAATGATATTCAAATTGTAGATAAAATACTCTAAATCCTCAATTTATCATATCTTGCTTTTGAGGACTTAAATGAATTAAACAAATACTTATTTTAGTTTCTATGGATAACCTATTTAGCAGTTAATTCCCAGTTTTATATTACTTTTATATAGTTCTTTTCAAAGGGTACTAATAATATGGTCCTAAATAGAAATCACTTGAATATTTATTGCAAAATTTTTTAGTTTGGGTTATTCTAGTATTGTGGTATGAATTAACCAGTCATTTAATGGATGGAAGCTGGTGTGAGAGATTGTTTATAAGTGATAGTTCCAAAGATAGAAATTGAAAAAATGTTATTAAATTTTGTTGAAATTTCTTTTGTTTTAACTTTTTAAACTCAAAATATAAAACAATTCTCTTTATTTCTAAAAATTTTTAGACATCAAGAAATCCTTTATTTAAATAAAACCAAAAATCTATACTTTCATTTTAAGTTGTCGTAAATTTAGAATAATATCTAAAATTATTTTATCTTTACTGTTTAAACAAACTTATCTTACTTATTAAGAATATCATTAAACTAAACTATTAAATTAAAATATAAAAATACGTTGATATTAATAACGGTTGCAATGTACCTTTGCTAATTATTTGTAATCATGATACTATCCTTTGTTATCTAACTCGTGATTTTAAATATGTTCATATGGATGTAGAGAGTCTAATAGAAGTTATTTAAGTATAGCTTTAGAATTCCTCTTTATTTTTATTCCAATATTCATTAATATTTTTGGGGTTCAACAATTGTATGTTTTTGTAACATAAAGTTAATCTGAAAAACATACACAATTAAAATTTTATGTTCTCAGAAATAAAAAACATTTTATTAAGGATAATGAATGATTAATTTTAAAGTTATAAATTAAATTATTGCTGAACGGTTCCAAATATTAATGAAAAATTAGAAGATCCTCTTGCCTAAAATCAAACAACAGTAAACTCTTGTTACCTACTCAATAGTTAAAGTTTTTAAAAATCCATTTGGGTTTGCATCTAATTAATGTTATTTAATTAATAATTTCGTAGAAAAGTGATGTATTTATTTTTTGGTATACACCATTAACTTAAATTTAATAAATATGGAGCAACTTTAACTAATTCTGAATGAATTGAAACACCAGTTTTTATTATATTTTGCCGCCATTAAAAAATTCTCAAAAATATCGTTTCTCATATTCTCTTAGTCGCTGACATTGAACTTTTATTATCTTATGCATAACCATTGTGTCTCTTTGTATTCTTATCCACTGTTCCAAATTTTTATCATGCTACTCTGATAAGTTTATAAATTTTGTAGCTTTTGTAGCATTGTCATTTTTGTGTCTGCTTTTCAATTTACTACAAAAGAGAAACTTAGCTACTTTTACTTTTTTTAACTCTTTATCACTTTTCATTCAAAGATAATTTTTAAATAAAGGTCAATTAATATTTTGTCACATTATATACTTTAGCTATTTATCTATTTATTAAAAAACCTCTATTAAGTCAACTCAATTTAAAGAAATGTTTACATTTTTAAACCTTAATTTTAATTTTGAACAATTTAATGCTTCAAATTCCAAAACAATCTAACAAAGCCACCATCAAATCTCAAACCAAGTCTACTCCAATCCCAAACCTTGCTCGAAATGTAAATGGATTCTTTAAAAAGTCTAACAAAGTCATTGTTCAATTTTTCGAAAATGTTAATCAAAGCACCACAGAATTCTTTGGTAATTTATTCAAAGTTAAAAATAAACAGTTATCAAAAAATATGTTTGCAAATTACATTATCAAAAATATTAAACCATTTGTTACTAAAGTCGTTCCAAAAGCCGTCTCAAAAACCTATTCCGAAAATCATTTCATAATTATAGTGCTTATCAAAACAAGGTTTCCAAACTCAATAAATATTAATCTGAATCTCATAAGCCTAAAAACTATAGTTACATCTTCTTCACTGCATTTATTTGTCCATGATTATCCTAGCAATCCAAAGGTTCTTTATTAAGAATAGTCCTTATATTTAAGTCAATTTGATGGATGCTATAGAACATAATTATATACTCCCCAGTATATGGTTTTTTTAAACAATATTCCAGTAATAAGTAGCAAGTCTTTATCTCAAACCCAAAGGGCGTACAAACAATCTATCAGAGTCATAAAGTACATACAATCAGCTTCTCCTATTGATTCTTATAGAACTAAAAATAAAAAAAAGAATTTTAGAAGAAAAATAATTTATCGAACTTCATTATTTAAAGATTGAAACAACAACGTATAGTGCACGCACACCGATTAAAAATGAATCAACCACAAATAGCTGTATATAACCAAGGAACTATCCTTACGGTGGGCTCACATCAAGTGAGAGTCATCAAATATTTAACTAGTGGTGGGTTTGCACAAATTTATAAAGTAGAAATTCAACCCAGGGATCCATTTTTAAATACAAACATTGTTTGTTTAAAGAGAGTCATTGTACCTGATAAAGCAAGTTTGAATTTACTTAGAGCTGAAGTAGATGCAATGAAATTATTGAAAAATAATAAAAATGTGGTATCTTACATCGATTCACATGCCGCTAAATTTGATTTGAGTAACGGGTCATATGAAGTTTTTGTGTTAATGGAATATTGTGAAAATGGTGGGTTAATTGACTTTATGAATACTAGATTACAAACACGTTTGCACGAGAGTGAAGTGTTATCCATAATGTTACAAATTTCAATGGGTGTTGCTGCAATGCATGCTTTGCAACCACCACTTTTACATAGAGATATTAAAATTGAAAATGTGCTTATTGCCAATAAGAATGAATATAAATTATGTGATTTTGGTTCCGTTAGTGGTATCATCAGACCACCTAGAAATCAAATGGAATTAAATTTTGTTCAACATGATATATTGAAGAACACAACAGCACAATATAGATCACCAGAAATGGTTGATTTGAATCGCGGGCTACCAATTAATGAAAAATCTGATATATGGGCTCTTGGTGTATTTCTTTATAAGATTTGTTATTATACCACACCTTTTGAAAAGGAAGGTGAGAATGCCCTTCTACATGCTAGATATCAGTTCCCACCCTTTCCAATTTATAGTGATAGAGTTAAAAATTTAATTTGTAAATTATTATCTGAATCACCAGCACAAAGACCAAACATTGTTCAGGTAGTGGAAGAAGTAGCGAAAATATCAAATATTCCATGCCCAATTGTTAATTTTTACGATCTTCAAAATAAAACTATTCCACATAATAACAATTTCGTTAATTCTCACATCAACGTCAATTACACAACGCCTAATTTGATACATAATCAACAGGTTTATTCTCCAACTGTTAACTCTATTAGAATCACAAACACTGATAATCAAACATTATCAGCAGTCCAACAACTACAACAACAACAGATTGCAACTAGTATACAAAATAATAAAACAACTCCTGATGCTGTTAGAACAATACACAAAGCACGTTCAACAAGTGAACTACGTAGCAGTAAACTTCCTGAAAAAATCACCTCTCCGGTATCTGATTACACAACAGTTAGTAATAATACTACTAGTAACAATCTAAGTGTGCATTCTATAAAGAAAAAATTACCACTTTCTATGGAAAGGATAGTAATATCCCCAGTGTCAGCTACTTCAACTAACTCCTTAAAATCCGAACAAAGATCTTTTGAAGATGAAGACGATATTGATGATAAAATTATAGAATCTATTAATAAACCAATAAGAAATAATATGGTTAGAGGTAGACGTTCTATATCAATTATTAAGGATGATATTATTCAAGATCCTTTTGATAACACTTCAAATATTATATCTGCGTCTAAAAATATCAACAATGAAGCAGAATCCATTTTGGATAAGAAAGAACTATCCAAAGATGATGTTAAAAGAAAAATGTTAGAGAGATTAAAAAAAATTGGTACAAGATCCAATCGTAATTTGCCCGATAATGACTATACAATCAATAATAATAATAGGCATAAAAATAGTACTAATAAAATTAATGAAAACGTTAGCGAAAAGAAAAAGAAACCAACTGTTCCAAAGAAACCTGATCGTTTGAAACCTCAAAAGCCAAAGAAACCATCATTTTTAATTGGTAAAAAGATTAATGAAGTAGCTGGTACTACTAATTAATGTTATAATCAGTATTTAATTATATATTTCCTTTTCAATTCATTTTTGAATTACTATAAAGGTGAATGAAAATGATAGTCCACTAAAATTTAAAAAAAATTGTACTATAATTTAAGATATTAAATATTCGGTGCGTTAAAATTGATATTTTTTAAATATACATGTATAAATATATACGATCAAAATGATAATAATTATATTGTTCTTATTTCCATATTTTTTGGTGCTTCATCTTATATTTTACCAGTAGTGTATTCAAATACATAAATATCATAACCCTCAAAAGAATAAATCATAATAATACATTAGTTTGTCTGAGCATTAGCTTAATTATTCGCTATCACTCCATTCTTCAAATGAATCTAAAATAAAATCTGTAGCTTCATCAAATCTTTCTTCAATATTTTTATTTATACTATCTGAATCACATCTAAGAACTCTACCAAATTTCTTTCTGGGTTTCTTGTTTTCATTTTCACCCCAACAGGAATGATTTTTATCTGAAAACACTAAAGAATTCTTGAAATACCATTCAGTCAAAGTTTCATCAACTAATGGTATAAGTGGTTTAAGTGTCTTATGACCAATAAAAGTTATAGCAGATTTAGATTTAGACCTTGTATCTCTATGACCTAATAAATGAACCATACCAGCAGATGCATCACCAATACCAATGAATGCAATCTTATTAGTGTTATTGAAAAATTTGATATAATTATCCCAAAGGAATGATAAAATCTCTTGTGAATTTATAATTGCTGAATAATTATCTTGTTCTTGTAAATTTTGTGGAATATTAACATCTATGACACCATATTGTCTTTCGATAGCCCAATTAATAAATTTTAATCCATTATCTACAATTACCGAAGAAGATGAATCGATAGTACCCGTTATTGGATTTCTCTTAGTCCAAATTTCTGGAGTATCACGAACAATTATAATTATAGATTCCTTATCATAAATATCAGGCGAACATAAAACTACATCATCATTAATAGTCATATTTGGTAATGGTAATTTAACAAACTTGTATTCTTTAAAAAGCGTTTGATATTGTTGTTCACGAATTGCCTTTTGTAAAGGAAAATTAATTGAATTCACTGAACTATTAATTGGTTGATTAAAATTTATACCAGAATTACCATGTCTTCTTTGGAAACATTTCCAATATTTAGATTGTAAATTGATAACTCTATCAATCATGGCAATTGCCTCTGGTTTTGGTTCCTTTAATGGTTCAGGTAATTCATCTGGTGGTTCACCAATAAGAATCTTAGCTACACTCAATGCACTTCTAGCGATAGCATCTAAATTGTAACCACCTTCTAAGATGACACATAAGTTACCATTAGCTAACGATTTCAGCATATGTGTCATATGACCGTAACAACTTGGTGAAACATGACATTGACCAATGGTATCACCATCAGCAGCATCAAATCCAGCAGAAATAATGACCAAATCAGGTTTAAATTCACGACCCATGGGCATAACAACTTGTTCAAAAGCCCACATGTATTCAGCATCACCGATACCTCCAACTGGCCATGTAATGTTACAATTGAAACCTTCACCTTTACCTTCACCAGTTTGATCATATTGACCATTAATTGTACCTGGATAATATTTACCTAACTCAAATCTATGTAAAGAAATGTATAGAACGTTATCATCCTGATAAAATGCCTTTTGAGTACCATTACCATGGTGAACATCCCAATCTAGGATTAAAATTCTTCTTACACTTTCAGGATAGTTTTTCAATATATTTTTACTTGCCACAGCAACATTACTAAATAAACAAAACCCACCAGCGGCATCAGGCTCAGAATGATGACCTGGTGGTCTTACTACGGCTAATGCATTTTTCACAACACCTTCCACTACAGCTTTACAAGCTTCGATGGCACCACCACATGATAATTTAGCACTGGCGAAAGTATCATTATTGAAATAAACGGAATCACCCTTTTCAGTGGCCTTTAAAAGTTCTTCATGTGAAAATTTAGCTGTATTGGCTAAAAATTCTAAATGTTCTCTTGAATGAACCTCTAAAATTTCATCCTCAGACGCTTCTCTCACGGGTATCTTTAACATCAAATCACCAATATTGTCCACACCAGATAACATTGGATCCTTAATTAACCCATTTTCCGCTAATATTTTATAAATTCTATAAATTCTTCTTGGATCTTCTGGATGTGGGTCAATATATTCGAAATAAGAGGTAAAAATTTTAGCATGGTATCTCATACGAACATCATAACACAATCCAGTTTTTAGTGGTACATAATGTAATTTTGGTTTCACTTCTGGTACAATTACTTGTCTTTTCTTGAAGAAATTTTTATTGTCTAAATTATCAATAACTAATTCTCTCTTGATATTGTTAGTGGTACCATTGGTATTATTACTTATATTACTGGCATCGGTATTGATAATTGATCCAGTTACAGATTCATCCACATTACTTGCATTATTGACAAGGGTGACTTTATCATCACCTTCAGATTTAACGACGGTTGACTCTTTTGACATTTCCAAATATTATAAAATTTACCTTAGCAATGACAAAATGTTTGAAAATAAAATACAGATAGATATAAAACTATTTACGTAATGACAATTTCAAAAACAGAAAGTAGGGTACTTCTACAAAAACACACACACGGTCACTGTCACAACACAATAATTTGCTGTTTATATAAAATTTATAACAATAAATTATAATAATAATTTTAATTTTGCGTGAAAAGTTCCGAGAAAAAAAATTGAAAAATCGATGAGCCAAATTTCATTGTACTGTTACATAGTGAACAGTTGTTTGTTGATACGTTATGAACTTCTATAGAGACTCCACATGGATTTTGGAAGTGGTTGAATCCAAGGAAAAAGATGGTATAGTGTCTGGTTCTTTGCAAAATATTGTTTTGCAATACTGCAAAAGATTTAAATTAAAGACTAATCCCAAACATATATACGCAATTGTTAACTCTACTTGGAAGTATAAAACTTATTTGGATAAGATAATGAAGAAAAGTGGTATATTGGATGATGTACCAGTGAAGAAGGGGAAACCTGTTTTTACTAGATTGACTTTAATGTTACTATGCCATGATTTACTTTTATCCAAGAGTAAAAGAATTCAAATGGGTAAACATCCTATTAAAGCATTCGTATTAAAATACAAGACAAGATTGTCTGCTGAATTGACTAAACTGAAAGTTAAATTAAAGGTTAAATCATTATCTGAAATTGTAGATTCTGATGATATCAATAACGATATTACACCCGTGAGATGGATTAGAATCAATCCATTACGTTGTTCTCGTGATACCACTGAAGCTGATATTCTAGCAGAATTATGTAAAAAATTTACCACTCGTGTTAATAATTGGTCTGATATTAAATCTGGTTGTATTTATTACGATGAGTATATTCCAAATTTATTTGGTGTTTCACCACAGGATAAGATCACATCACATGAGTTATACAAGCAAGGTAAGATCATTATTCAAGATAGAGCCTCTTGTTTCCCAGCACACATTTTAAATCCACAACCTGAAGATATGGTTATCGACGCATGTGCTGCACCAGGTAATAAAACCACACATACTGCAGCATATATGTTTACTAATTCCAAGGATAAACACTCCAAGGATTTCCACATCGATGCCTTTGAAAAGGATCCTCAAAGAGCCATTATTTTACAACAAATGGTCAAGACTGCTGGTTGTTCTAAACAAATTAAATGTAATGTGGGTGATTTCACTGAAATTGCCAAGATTGACAAATTCCCAAACACAACAAAATTTATTGTGGATCCAAGTTGTTCTGGTAGTGGTATCTTTGGTAGAAAATATATCGATTCTATCAATAAACAGAAAAAATCAAATGACAATGACAATAAAGATGATGAAAATGTTGTCCCAGATGAACATGACGAAGAAGATAATGAAGACGAACAAGATGTGGAGACCAGAGAGAAAAATTTTAAAAAGAAAATAGATTTAGAGACACGTCTTGCTAAATTATCATCATTCCAATTTCAAGTGGTTAAACATGCCATGAGTTTCCCCAAAGCTGATAAAATTGTTTATAGTACTTGTTCCATTCATGCTGAAGAAAACGAACGTGTGGTCATCGATTTATTATTAGACAAGAAAGTTAAACAATGGGGGTGGAAAGTCGCTCCACGCTCTGAAGTTATTCCAACTTGGGAAAGACGTGGATTTGTGGATGAATTTAAGGATGTCTTTAGAGATCAAGATGACTATTGT